>JACTOM010000080.1:561082-598277 GCA_015832385.1 Elymnias hypermnestra
TTTGACGGCCTCGCTGGCGCAGTGGTGCGAGTATTCGCTTTGCTAGCGGAGGTCCCGGGTTCGATCCCCGGTAGGACGAATTTAGGAAATTGTATTTTCTAATTTGTCTGAGTCTGGACTGGTGGGAGGCTTCGGCCGTGGCTAGTTACCACCCTACCAGCAAAAACGTACCGCCAAACAAAGAGATTTGTGTTCCGGTACGATGCTGTGTAGAAACCGTAAGGGGTATATCGCCTCTTAACAGATTAGCGCGCTTCCATCTTAGACTGTATCATCACTTACCATCAGGTGAGATCATAGTCAAGCGCTAATCTGTCAGCAATAATAAAAAAAATTACATTTATTGTTTCGTAGGCGTGGGCTACGCTCGTAGCCCGTGCCTACGCGCTTTCGTAGTCATTTTTGTTTACATTTTGATTTTGAATAACAAATTCTAAAATAGAAATTAGGATTAATTTAACTGGTTTTCTTTATGTGTCTGTTAAATTGCTCATTAGTTGTATTTTTTACTTTATGTATATGACTTTTCAACTATATCGAAGGAGAATTAAATCACTCCTTGGAATAACAAAGATTCCAAGGATTTACTATATCTTATAGGAAATATAAAAAAAATAGGAAGTACTAACTGGGCATCCTTACTGCTTTCTTCTGAGAAAGCATCGTCTTCACTTTCCGAATGGGTTCTTTTGTTGCGCTGTGCGGGCGCAGGTGGAGCTGGTGGGCCCCATCCATACTGAGGTGGCCACTGTGAGGCCTGGGCCTGGGGCTGCTGGTGGCCTGGCTCCATATGTCTCTGGTACTCCATCATTTAGAAACACTACAAAGTTTTCACAGATAAATTCACTTAAACAGTTATCGACACTTGTCTTCACCTACTAAGTTTGACGTCTTTTCATAATTTACAGGAACTTGGGTAAGTACGCATGTGGACACGTGCGCACGCGTCGACCGCCGGCCGCGGAGTGTGCCCGACCGCCTCCCAGCCCTGTGTCGAACGCTTTTTGAAATCACCAATTAAAAACAAATTTAAATCCACACAAAATAAACTCTATCACAATGAGTTAAGAAATAATAGACCGCATTGCAGTTTTGTAAATTTTTAAAACACACATTTCTCCATATACAATTTATTTATACAAATTTCAACTCTATCGATATTTCAATAAGGTGTAATACAACTGTAATAAGAGATCAAATAGAGTTGGTCATATTTAACTCTTAAGCTTTTAAGTTAAATAACGTAAAATAGGCTGTATTCGTATGGGGATAGGGGTGATAAAATTATTTTTGATATATGTATAATGTCTTCGAGCCGGCCACGTGTCTGACGCACGGTGGGAAGCGGCGTCAATTTGGAAACGCAATTTCATTCATCGAAGCCTATTGTTTGGGGAAGCCTAGGGGTGTGTGGAGAAGTGATGACTTCTTGTGTATTGTGAATTTAATTCGGAACACTTTGATTAAGTTCTGAAAAAAACATTACAGGAAATTTTAAATTTATAAAAGATATACAGGAGACAAGGATAAACTTATACTATGCATAGTTTAATGACAAAAAAAATGTGTTTGCTTACAACATTTGATGGCTTCGCTATCGCAGTGGTGTGAGTACTCGCTTTGCTAACAGGGCTCCCAAGTTCGATCCCCGGTAGGGCGAAATTAAGAAATTGCATTTTCTAATCTTTGAAGATTGCTATTATTAAACAAGATAAGATTGAATACTGTAATATAATAAATATGGTTTAATTTTATTAAATATACTGTAGGTTAGAGCGTATTCAATGATCACATTTGATTTCCATAATACGTCGACCTTGGCCTATCAACGGATTCAAATACCTTGTTTCGCATGTGTAGTCCAGGGCTAACTGCGCGAAGAGTAACGGAGTACTACCTCAGCACTCCGTCAAGACTGACTTACTGTGTAGAAACGGACTCCCTCATAGGACGTTGACGTTGTCATGAGGTCCTGGGTTCGAGTCCCAGGTCGGGCCAATTCAAAATAGATATTGAGTTTTCTATTAAGATTTTCTCAATATTTGCCCGAAGTTGGGAAGTTGGCGGTGTGATTCACCCCCGTACCTCGGAGAGCACGTTAAGCCGTCGGTACTGCGCCTGATCTCTCTTAGTCGTGTCGGATTCCCGTCACATCGGACTATGAGAGTGAAGGAATAGAGAGTGCACTTGTGTACTATGCCTGCCAATCCGCAGTGGAGCAGCGTGGTAGGTCTATGCTCTAAAACCCTCTCCCATATGAGTGAGGAGGCCTTTGCCCAGCAGTGGGACGTTAATGGGCTGCTACTTACTTTCTTTTACTGTAGGTTCTTGATTGACTGTGATCTTACCTGAGCCCTTAGACAACGTACCTTTCGAAGATTGCTAACGCTTAAAAGAGTATGGGAGTGACGTATCATTTTTCGATGTGTGTCGATATGACACGTCATTCCCATACATTTTTTAAGCGTTAGCAATCTTCAAAAATGACGTTATCTAAAAGCCCTTTTATTGTTGGTAGCGATTGGTGCAAGATTTATTAGGTAAAATGGAAGCGCGTTAATCTGGTAAGAGGCGATATACCTCTTATGGCTTCTACACACCATAGTACCAAATCTCATTGCTTGGCGCAAAGTCTTTGCTGGTAAAGTGGTAACTAGCTAAGGCAGAGCCCCCCTTCCGTTCTCACTATTTCATACATTGACCCTGCCTGGAAGGGATCCTGGAACAAGCGCAGTGAGTACTTTCATCATCGTGCCAGCGAGGTTATCGAAACTATATCTTAAACTGTAAGAACACAGTCTAGAACTGTCAGCAAGAAAAAAACGCGGGTTCAGGATTATCGTCTTGGAGTCATAACCCGTTTTTGTGGGCGTGAGAATAAAACCCAAGCAGGTGCCCCCTGCTTTGTTACCACTGTATTGTTTGCAAAACGCGAAAGAAGCTTTTGTATAACACAAAATACAACTCGAGTGCCTCCACTTTGTATGAAATATACTTTTGATGAACTGTATATTTATTTTACTCTGTGGGAATTTCGAAGTAAGCATATTTGCGTAACAGATTTACTTTATAGAGTATTGTGGTTTAGATAGGAATAACAATATTTAAAAGACATACGTTTAATATATTAATTTAGGATCTATTGCTTCTTTAACAGGGCAATTCAAAGGAGCATTCACCGACTACCCTCACAATTAAAAATAAAATATTCAACATCATTTTATACCACTATGTTCTCTGTTTTACAGTAAAAAAGGTTTTGAAATCATTTGCCTTAGGATTTTTTTATATATAAAGCATATCATATTGTTGTAAGCAAGTAAGTAGCAGCCCATTAACGTCCACTGCTGGACACGGGCTTCCTCACTCCAAGGAGCAAAGGCATTTAGAGCATAGACCCACTGCGGATTGGCAGGCATAGTACACAAGTGCACTCTCTATTCCTTCACTCTCATAGTCCGATGTGACGGGAATCCGACACGATCGGAGAGAGATCAGGCGCAGGACCAACGGCTTAACGTGCTNACAGTAAAAAAGCATATCATATTGTTGTAAGTAAGTAAGTAGCAGCCCTTTAACGTCCCACTGCTGGGCACAGGCCTCCTGAATCCGAGGAGCGAGGGTATTTAGAGCATAGACCCACCACGCTGCTCCATTGCAGATTGGCAGGCATAGTACAACAAGTGCACTTTCTATTCCTTCACTCTCATAGTCCGATGTGACGGGAATCCGACACACTCGGAGAGAGATCAGGCGCAGGACCAACGGCTTAAAGTGCTCTTCGAGGCACGGGCAAATATTGAGAAAACCTTAATAGAAAACTCAATATTGATTTTTGAAGTGGCCCGACCCGGGACTCGAACCCAGGACCGCATGTCTGTAGTCGAACATGCTAACCACTAGACCAATGAGGCAGTTGTTGAAAAGACAAAAATGTTTGGACTTAATCCATGTATTTAAAACAGTAACTACAGAGTTTCCTGTTTCCTTTGTTAACGAACAAACTAATGACGGATAAAACCATATTTGATTTGTTTTTAAAGTAAATAAATTCAGTAAAAGCTCGGCTTTTGTCATGTTGATGATATCAGGCA
This sequence comes from Elymnias hypermnestra, assembly GCA_015832385.1. Classification (NCBI taxonomy): domain Eukaryota; kingdom Metazoa; phylum Arthropoda; class Insecta; order Lepidoptera; family Nymphalidae; genus Elymnias; species Elymnias hypermnestra. The sequence continues at coordinate 565,177 of JACTOM010000080.1, forward strand.
ATGTCACATGCATAAACAAGTTAAAAAGTAAAATAGACTTAGATAATATATTGTAAAGGCTATAAAAAACATGAAAGCTCTTCACAGAAATAGGATCACGTATCTAGAGCTTTTTAGAGAGCGGATTAATTCCCTTTGTAGGGAATGTCACAGGATTAAAATGATTCGAGAAATCGCATCATGAGGCTTTTGTTAAACACACAAGGTTAAGGAAACCGTGCGAAATCTCAAAAAGTGAGTTTTTTGTTAATATTCGTTTGATTACTCCGAAAGAAAAACCCACATCAATGTACTTATTAAGGCGGTGGACATTTGCCCTGGTAAGGAGATTTGAGATTGGCTTTGTAAGATGCAGGAGGCTTTGAACACCAGATAAATGTACACGCCACAGTACGTTTTCGTCGAACGAACTCCCATCAACGATGTTCCCACTTTGCTATGACTTACAGGAATTCAAGATGCGAATAAACCCCTATTTAATAGGTCGGCAACGCATCGGTGGTTCCTTTGCTGCTGCAGGTGTCCATGGGCGGCGGTAATCACTTAACATCAGGTGGACCCGCTAGCTAAATAAATCCCTATATGATTTATTGTTAATTTTGTTTCATTGCTCCAAAAAAATGTATTTCAATGTATTCAGTAAGGCGTTGGAAACACTTGCCCGGGCTGAATGTGTTTGTGGACATCTGGACCCCATCACCTGGATGAAGAGGATTCGGCTGGGTTTTAGTGGGTACGACCAACGAGTCCAACACTCCCGGATGTAAGTTTAGACTTCATTGGTGACCATAAAGCATTTCCCAGCAAAAGAAAGGCGTTTGATAACCTCGCTGGTAAGAAGTTTCGATTTTAAATTCGTGAGAAACACAGCTTTTTTTCATTACGTAAAAAAACACATGAAGAATGTTTCTATTTCAGCCATATGGCTAAAGTGTAAACTACACTCAATTTTACTGGAAAAAATGGAAGCAAAAGACACAGAGGTGGCAATCCAAAACGATAGTCCGATCAGGAAGTCCGAACAGCTGGATGCCAGAGCCATGTAGGCAATCCACATAGTTACCGATCAGCAAAGTTGACTCAACCAGAGGAGGAGAAAGTAAAAACCACTATCAATGTACTCAGTAAAACGGTGGAAAACCGTACTCTTGCGGGTTTAAGTGTGTTTTTTTAACTCTTCACGAAATACACAAATAAAGTCTGAAGAGTTGGACACAACAAAATATAATTCGTATCTGTATTAAATTGAGAAAATTATAGACTTTTTATTATTTAAGTAAAACGAATCGTTTAAGTGTTAGAAACGACATTTAGACCTAATTTATAAAAAGGCTTTTTTTATTTTATTTAAGGAGATAAGGAGGTCCAATCATTTTGTATAACAAGTAGACAGCCTCGCTGGCTCAGTGTGGCACGCTTTATTAGCAGAGGCCCCGGGTTCGATCTCCAGTAAGAGGAATTTAAGGAGTTGCATTTACTAATTTGTCTGAATCGTGCCGCCAAGCAAGAGATTTCTCGTCCGGTACGATGCTGTGTCAAAACCATAAGAGGTGACTTGCCTCTTACCAGATTAGCGCGTTATCATTAGACAGTATCATCACTTTCCATAAGGTGTGATTACAATCCCGTTAAAAATAGACAGACCGAGATAGGACAAAGAAGATAAAACTGTACTCAGCGGTTTAAAAGTGAAACACAATAGCCTCTTATAATGTCAATCAGTCAACACGAAATGTAAGCAAATATGCTCGCTATAAAAAAATTATACTTTATCATATTATGTTTTAAACCAATTTTATTTTACGTTTAATTTAACAATTATTGTAATGGAGTAAGGTTTAGTTTTGTCTGATTAATTGTATAATGTTATTGGTATAAAGTGTTCCCGTGTGAACGAGGGGTGACCGGGGGCGATATGGGGGTGGGTTACGGTATCACTTAGAAATTACGGTATTGTTGATACCAATCCCATAGCCCTGGTCTCCTAATGCCTTAGGAAAGCCTGTGGGAAAATTAGATTAATTATCTACAATGGAAAACTTATATAACTATAATAACTTTCGAGTAGTAATCCCATTATCGTCCCACTGCTGGACACGGGCTTCCTCACTCCAAGGCGCGAGGGTTTTTAGAGCATAGACCCACTGCGGATTGGCAGGCATAGGACACAAGTGCACTCTCTATTCCTTCACTCTCATAGTCCGGTGTGACGGGAATCCGACACGACTTTAACGTGCTCTCCGAGGCACGGGGGTGGATCACACCGCCAACTTCCTAATTTTGGGCAAATATTGAGAAAATCTTAATAGAAAACTCAATATTGATTTTTGAATTGGCCCGACCCGGGACTCGAACCCAGGACCTCATGTCTGTAGTCGAACATGCTAACCACTAGACCAATGAGGCAGTCTTGTCAGGAATCGAAGCTGAATGATCCCTTACAATACCAATAATTGCGCTATTACACTAGCAAAATTATTATTGAGGGCTTCGATAAAGTATTCTATGTTGCAAATTAATATTATCTGTATTTCTACATTCATATATTGTCTGTGGTGAAAATAAAAAACATTAAGTCAAAGGTTTATATAATTTCGCCTTATAAATATTATTTAATATGTATTCACTATTTATTTTATAATATGTGTCTCCAATTGTTTAGCGCTTGACTACTATCTCACCTGATAGTAAATGATGGTGCAGTTTTAAATTATAGTATGCTTACCAGGTAGGAGGTAATTTACCTCTTAAAAAATTTTACACAGCATTTTACAAAAACTCATGTTTCTTGCTTGATATCGTAAAAAGAGTGACTTTAATCTGATTATGAGTATTTACAATGTAAAAATGAATGAGCTGTGGTCAACGTTATCTACGTATGGGGTGAGCGGTTGTCTGATCCAAGCATTGAAGTCTCTCTATGAGCGTTCTAGTACTTGTGTCATAATAAATAGAGTGTACACGTAGTGGTTTCCTGTCGAAAAAGGTGTTCGACAGGGATGTGTTGCGTCTCCATGGCTGTTCAACCTATTCATGGATAAATGTTTGACGGATTTAAAAGAAAGTATGTATGGGTTAAGAATGAATGAATTACTCATCAAATGTTTACTCTACGCTGATGATCAAGTAATCAAGGATGCTAAATAATATGAACGAAGCTTTGAAAGGCAAAGGATTGAAAGCGAATGTACACAAAACGAAAGTTATGCTTTTTGAAAGAGATGAATCTGTGATGAATGGCAATATTTTGATAGATGGGGAACAAGTGGAAGAGGTGAAAGAATTTGTATACTTGGGATCTAAATTTACAAAAGATGGAACATGTGACAGTGATATTGAAAGGAGAGTAAATGCAGGGAATATGGTAAATGGTGCTCTGCACGCTTTTATGAATAGCCAGATGGTGTCTCAAAGGGCTAGACTGGCAGTGCATGCTGGAGTGTTGGTGCCAACACTTATGTATGGTAGTGAAAGTTGGGTATGGCAGAAGAATCACAAAAGTAAAATAAATGCGGTAGAGATGAGAACGTTGAGAAGCATGAGTGGATTAAAACTGACTGACAGAGTAAGAAATAGCGTGATAAGATAAGATAAGATAATTTGGGTACGTAGAGCGAATGAATGAAAGGAGACTGATAAAAATGGTTTATGAGGCAAGTGAGTGGGAAAATTGGAAGAGGAAGACCAGACGAACATTTTAAATAAGGGCCAGGTCAAGAGTACTCCAAACCGACGAACTTGTATGAAAGGTTTAATGAGATTGAAAGAAGCGAAGGAGATATGCAAGGATCGTGGCAAGTGGAAGGATGTTTTCTATGCCTACCCCTATGGGAATGAAGCGTGATGCTATGTATGTATGACAGATTCCGTGTTTGGAAGACAAAATATGAAGAAATAATGAATGAAAAACTTTTTTTTTTGGAGACCAGTTTTATTATCACCATACAACGTAATAGTACATTTCTAAACCTATTGATTTGAGTTTAGTATATTTATTTATTTAATATAGATTTGTTAAATAATTACGAACTCTATATAATGTGATAGTGCATCATAATACCTTTTAAATGAATAAGTGTCCACTTATTTAAATGGCAATAATAAAAATTCGCGATGAATGAGACAAGGGATCACCTGCTCGGGCACTTATCGTCCCCTCCCGCGGCCTGTGAAAGACAGCGCGCGCCGGCTCACACGCGCGGGACACGCGCCCACCACTCCCCCACGGGGAGGACGAAGCGAACACGCCGTGAAATACCACACAATTATTTAAATGGGGTATTTTTTCCTATTATTATAATTTGTATAAAATGATACTTTTTTGACGTCACATCGTCTTATAAATCGATGGTTGCCGGCTCATTGTCACATTCTTCATGAGCTGAGGTTTCCATAGTTTATTACAATAACAATTTTGTATTGCATTTTGTTCGAGTTAAGAATTCAGTGAGTCTTCGGTCACTGTGAACTTGACCTTGTTATTTGAAAAGATTTGATTGGTTAGGGGGCTAGAATGATGACTCACTGCGTTTTTAACGCGAACAAACTGTACTGTTTTCTTACAACGTTATATTTCAGGCCACGGAGTGTTGTTAAAGTAAGGTCTGCGAAGTATAATTGCCGAATATTACAACTGTAATAAAAAATGTGGCCAAAACTTAACCGAAACCAAAATAAATAGTACATAATAAAACGCAACCTTTAGGCACAGATTCCCGCCAATGTCCGTTAAATATTATAGTTGAAATCAGAAATTGTCAGTTATCAATGTAAAAAAGAAATAAAACAAAGATACTTCTGGCCAGGATAGTCCGCTATCATCATCAGTATCATCAGTTGTGTCTGTCTCTTTTTCGTTTCATTGACTTTCAAATAACAGAGATACTAAGAGGTTTTCACTTCAAAAGTATTATTTTAAATTTAATTTGATTTCTGCACGAGATGTTTAACAGATAGGGGTGGTTTCTAAGAGCACGCGAATTTGTTGTTTTTACCTTATTTCATGCATTTTTTGATAATTACTGATGACTTCCCGGAAATAATTCAAAGCCAAAATTAGCCGTTCTCCAACTTCAACCGACAACCAATAACAATTCAGATTTATATATACATAGATTAGTAGCTGACCCAGCAAACGTTGCTTTGCCATATAATTATCGCTATTAAAAATAGGGGTTGACTGTAGAGGGGTGAAAATTTAGGTATGTATTTTTGTATGCTGTATCATAAAAAAATAAATACAAAAAATTATGTCAAAAAAGTAAAATTCAGAGATGGATCACCCTTAACATTTAGGGTGTTGTTCGAATTTCCAGCCTAGTGGATATGCACGCTAAGATTCACAAAAATCGGTCGAGCCGTTTCGAAGGAGTTCAACTTCTAACACCGTGACACGAGAATTATATATATTAGATTATATAATAATGAATTGTAATTAGTAAATTATGATGCCATTGTGGTGAGACGCGTGGATTCTCGTTCAGAGTGTTCGGGGGTTCGAACCCTGGCCTACCACTAAACTTTTTTTATAAAAAGAAATCTTGTAAGCAAACCTACTATATCCCCGAAGTAATTCTACTAAAACTAATACACCCCTATTAGCCCTTTAACCCGCACTGGAGTAGAGTTTGGTCTATGCGCTAGAAACTCTCTTATGAGTGAAGACACCTGTGCAATAGCTATGGAACGTTAATATAAATATAAAAATAGTAAACAGAAGCTTTCAATACATTCAAACACACTCACACACACACTTACACACATACCCCCCTCCCCCTCCCCTCAAACGCAATTGCGCACTCACGCACACGCACACACATCACTCACACGAATTTCAGTTGTGACTTTTTAATTTCATATTATATAATTACATATTATTATTTTTTTATTATCTTCATATGTCATATTGTCAATTTTTTATATCTTATTCTTCTTTTTGTTATTATCTGTGTGTAACCTTAAGTGGCCTTATTTTGTATAATATCTCTAACTGTACGTATATTTGTATTAGTAGCTGTTGATTACTATAAAATAAAATAAATATCCTGTTATTTACTTTATTTGAAAATAACAGGATAATCATTTTGATTTTAATTTGATTTGATTTCATTAATTTTTTGTATTTTTATATTCTATTTGTCACTAACATAGTTATAAGTTATTTGTATACTAACTATTTGGGCCAAATGTTGCCTTGAATAAAACTTATTATTATTATACCACTTTTACTCTCACGAATCGCGAACCTGAAGTGGCAATGGGCGGGGCACATAGTCCGACGAACCGATGGACGTTGGGGTCGCAAAGTGCTGGAATGGCGAGCCCGGACTGGACGACGCAGTGTAGGAAGACCCCGCACAAGGTGGACCGACGATAAAATGAGGATCGCCGGTAGCCGTTGGAGCCAGGCGGTACAAGATCGGACCTTGTGGCCACGAAATGATGTTTCGTGAGACCTATGTCCAGCAGTGGACGTCCATCGGTTGAAGCGACGACGACACTCACGCCCGTTTACGAAAGAATATATAAATAAATTTATAATAATTACTTATATACAACAATAATATATAATACATATACCTACATAAACAATTACAAAAATAAATATAATGGGCGGAGGATACAGCCCGGCAGGGAGACCAGACGGCCAGGGGTCAGGGCTACAGGCTGAGAAACCGCCGGACTAGCCTAGCAGAGTCCAGCAACACCGCCTTTTGCATCCTTGCTGCGAGCGAACTACCACGGAACCCCAGTCGTCTCAGATAGTGAGCGAGACTGACTGGGATCCAGATATTTACGTTTTTTCTCTGTCTCAGCTCGCACGAGATTCTCGTCATGCGGGATATCAGGCTTGTTGGCCAGTATGGTCCTGTCTGTGATAATGGACCGATCCCAATAGAGTCGGACACAGTCGCGTTCGTGTACTGGCACTGGCTGGTACCTATAATACGGCGAACTCTTGATGAAGGATTTTGGCCGCTTGATTATGTCTGTGGAGATACTCAGTGTTGGCAAGCGTGGAACATCCCGAAAGCACATGTCTGAGTGACTCGCCGCGATGGCGACAAGCGCGACATATGTCGTGAATGTCATCCTTCAGAATGTACTTTCTTTAATACCTCGTCTTGACCACCTGATCCTGTATCGCACAGACATTAAATTATTATTATTAAAACTGCCCCATTGCTCTAGTGGTCAGCTTGTTCAGTTACAGACATGAGGTCTTGGGTTCGAGTCGTGGGTCGGGCGAATTCAAATGCGATATTGAGTTTTCTATAAAGATTTTCTCAGTATAAGCCCTGTGTTGTGTAGCTGGCGGTGTGCTCCACCCCCTTGCCTCGAAGAGCATGTTAAGCTATCGGTCTTGTGACTGATCGCTCTCTGTATCAGATTGCCATCACAGCCCATTATGAAAGTGTAGAGTGGAGAGTGCACCAGTTACTGTTATTGGCTGTCGGAAGGTTCAGTTTGTTGTATGTATAATTGTACCTGTTCATTTAAGATAAGGTTCGAAAGTCCTGATACCGATTTGATTGCCTATAACTTAGTCCAGAGAAAAGATAAGTAGGTTTGGTTTTCATAAAAAGTTTATTTGGTCTTTATATTTAATGAAACATCATTACATCCACTAAAGACAAGTGTATGGTGAGGGAACATCATTGGGCCCTATTTCTTTGAAAATGACCAAAGTACCAAGACATGATTAAGTTTTAGTAAAGTCAGCCAGATCTCTGGATTTAACAGCAGCAGACTTATTCTTATGAGTTTTTTTTTTAATCAAAAATGTATGTGAATAAGCCCTGAACGATTCGTTATCTTAAAGAAATTATTAGTCACGAAATTTAACCTGAAATGTTGCAGGATGTCATGGAAAATTACTTAAAATAAGCCAAAAGTTGTATAGCCGATATAATTTTCCTATTCAGAACGAAAATAAAAACCAAATTAACTTTTTATGAAAACCAAAAACCTTATCTTTACTTTGAACAAAGTTCATAGGCAATCAAAATGCCCTTAATCATCAAAACCATTGCGAACCAGTTTGTAACTCTTTATAAAAAAATCAACGTCAAATGGATAAACTAAAGCCATCTTTAATAAAGGTTGATAGAAATTATTGTTCATTAAATTTAACCTTATTGTCAACATGTTAAAGTACAATTTAAAATAACCAAGTCGAAGTGTCGATGAAACTATTTTCAAGCGACATTTTATCGCTTGAATGAAAAAAGGACATGGCTAGAAATGGTTTCAAGAATAATCCAGCAGGTGGGTAACTTTTTATATTCATTTCTTATTTTTATAGATCATTCTTGCTATTTGCGAAAGGTAAGGGTACAGCGTCTATTTCAATAAATAAAAGGAGTGACATATATTTTTTATAAGCATTCATCATTATAAGGGTAAAGGCAGTCATTTGTCGTGGCTGGAGCGGGAGTCGGGATCTGAGGCGGTGTCCCGAGCCTCGTGTATTTCCAGCTCGAAGTCGTCCACAGCTAAGGGAGTGTCTGTCGACAAAAATTACAGTAGAAAAAAACAACAGTTTTAATCTTTACATTTTATAAAACTAAGTCTATAAATTCCAACACAGCTCATTAAATTTTTGAAGTGAAAACTTCTTTAGCAACATTGCAATTTAAAAGTGTATGAAATGAAAAGCGGCCGTAAAAAGAGACAAGGCACAAATTGATAAGATTGAACGTGTGATAGAATGAGATAGCAAGCATTATAGTGTTTGTTATGTCCGTAGTTCTGTTTGTGCTCTCCTTTGTGCCCTCTTCACTAGTGTCTTTTTTCGCATTCAATTTTCAAAAGTTTCACTTCAACCATGTGTGAATAATTACACACAAAATTTTTATGTAATGTGGGACAATTTTTGCTGTTGCTTTTTTTTTCGTCTGTATAATTTCCTAATTAGTTATCCTTAAAAGATAGATATATATATTTTTATTTCTGAAAGTTTCGCGCTTGACTGTTATCTCACCAGATGGTAAGTGATGATACAGTCTAAGGTGGAAGCGCGCTAATCTGTTAAGAGGCCATATACCCCTTACGGTTTCTACACAGCATCGTACTGGAACACAAATCTCTTTGTTTGGACGACTTAGCTGGTAGGGTGGTAACTAGCCACAGCCGATGCCTCCCACCAATCCAGACTCTATCGAATTAGAAAATACAATTTCTTAAATTCTTACCGGGGATCGAACCCGGAAACTTTTTTTTTTCTTGACGGGGGGGAAATGTGGAATTTTTAACCACTAAAACCACCTCGATACATCGCATGCCTGTTGGGGGGTGGTACTGGCCACTCGGGCAGAACATACCAGCGCCACCCTTGCACAAAAAATCCGACGGTCATCTTGGAGCAGACAGTGTCCCCACACTGACAGCTCACGACCTGGCAGCCCTCGCAGGCATAGCGGCAGTTCGGTTTCCATGGCGGACCCGATGTGCAACTGCGCGAGCGGGATCATTCCTCTCACGGGTTCTTTCGNGGCGCCTTAGAGACCAACGACGTGCAATAAAGCTTCTTCGATTTTCTCCGCGATTGGGTCGATGCATTGCCACATTAAAAAATATGTGGCGGTGGTCAGACAGAGTAACAATTTCCTCTGCAACTCTCCATTGCGATATCTTTTCCAAAGCGGCGAAGGTTGCCCACGTTAAATCTACAATTGATTCACCCTGCCACCGTACACAAGTGCTTACGTCGCCTTGATTTACTAATCTTAAATCTAGCCCCGCAGCCCATTCTTGGATTTTATTGCCTCTTTGGTCATTTCGCGAGTCTCCCCAGACTATCGAATGAGCATTGAAATCTCCCAGGACAATTATAGGACTAGGAAAGCACCTGCGTATACAGGCAGCTAAGCTGTCGAGGTATGTTTCGAAACCGATCATACCGCTGTTTGGAGATATGTAACAACCCACCACTGCTACATGTCCCCACTTTACGGCAATATATCCGTGCCCACTTTCAAGGAGGGTGCAGGGAAGATTGCCTTCAGAGTAACACCAGTGAATTGCGACAGTATCATCATCACTTTTGAACCAACAAGGATTGTTAGGTACTTTATAGGGTTCTGCTACTACGGCTAGGGCAACTGACCATTCAGTGATTGACTGCAATACCAAATCCTGCGCCGCTCGGCAATGGTTTAAATTGCCTTGCAGAACCCTACAGTTTAAAAATTTTGGGTGTCCATATCCATCTTCGTCGGATGACTGGCACGTTGTCCTGCATCTTCTGGCGCTCCATTGGGTTGCGCTTGCCTGGCTGGCTGAGGTTGAGGGTTATTATCAGCCCCGCTTGTCGGCCCCTTTTTTCTTGAAGGTGTACATTTCCCGCTTCCCAATCTATAGTTTGCTGGTTGGTCTAAATCAGCACACACTGGACATTTTAGCTTTTCAGCTTTACATTCTCGTGCAATATGACCAGATTCTCCACAAGCATAGCAGCAGTAGCTTCTGTCCGTTGGATTTTGACAACAATGGCGTACATGGCCTAGTTCCAAGCATCGGTAGCATTGCAGCTTACGAGCTGGTAGAATTTGAATCCTGGCCCTGATCCATCCAACAAGTACATAATTATCTGCTGCTAATTTTTGTATTGCTGAGAGAGGGCAGCGGACCCAAACGGTTCCCAATCTGGAAGGTGCAAAACGGATTTCTCCTACTTTAACATCCTGGGAAGGACAGCCTCCAGTCTCCGCAATTGCAGCCATTACGTCCTGTTGGATTATAGATTCATCTAAATCCATTACCCTTATTTCCCCAGTTTTGCTAGGGCGCGCAATTCGCACAGTCATGTCTGAAAGTGCAACTCGCATTCGCTCCGCCAATACATCGGCCTTTTTGTTGCTATCCAGTCCTGGAACCTCCAGAATGAGGCCACCCGTTACCGCTCTCTTTTGTCGTACTTGGGGGATCCCACAATCTGCCAATTTTATTCGTTCCCTGGCGGCTGACATAACCGCAGCATAAGTGGTGCCTGAATTTTCAGATATTGTTATTGTAATTACTGCAGTTTTTGGAACCCGGAAACTCTGCTAGCAAAGCAAGTACTCACCACTGCACCTACGTGACCGTCAAATATCAATAATAAAGGTGTGATTGTTCCTTACCCAGGTGGTCGAGTGTGATCCCCATGGCCTGTCGCAGTGCTGGCAGTGGTGCCACAGCAGCAGGAGGTACTCTGGCCAGCATGCCCCGTAGCCAGGCTGCAGCCAGCCGAGCAGCTTCCCGCTCCGCCCCCCCGGCGCGGGCACACCCACCCAGGTGCCACGGAGGGGGTGCCGACAATCTATCGTCATAAATAAATTATAAAAACTTAATATTTTAAATGTGACATTCATGAATAGCGTTGGTCCCGGCCATCGCTATGGCCACCATTATATCTTTCTAAATTCCCACCCCTTTGATCCAAATGAACTAGAAAAATGTTAATTTAGCGGAGAAATGAAACTCGGGTCTTCTTTTAACAAAGCAAGTAGTACAGATCAAGACGAAAGTTTCAAGAGTTACTCTAGCTGGGATTCAAACGCGGGACCGCTTTTGACAATTATTTAGCGGGGAATCTAAGAACCTTTGGTAACGAAGCAGTTTCACCACCAGGTCGCAAAACAGATAAGAGTTCCAAATCTACACCAGTCCAACTGCTCTCTCTAGTTTGGTTACCTGGTTATCAGTATCTAGAAGTTCAATTAGCAGAGAAGCAATCAATCGCATCTACAGACTCGTCACTGGGACAAAAGTCCTCACTGGTCTTACAGCCCTTTCTACAGCTTCATCAGCAGGAAGTAAGAACCTAGGACTTAATTAGAGTACTAAGCGCTGCCGTCAGCGAGGTCGTTACTCTTCTGCAGTTTGACCACAAGGTTATAAGAACCTCAAAAGTCTGTTATTGGTAATACTTGTCAGATAGAAGTAAAAGTTCCAAGTATTCACCGGTCGCGCTGCTCCTTCTCCAACTTAGCCAGCAGTGAGTATGTATGCTGCAGGGCGGAACCGATGCCGTAGTCGCGCTGCGACTGTTTCACCTCCTCCTCGATGTCCCCCAGGAACTCCACATCGATGCCCAGTTCCGCCAGCGAGCGCAGCTGCTCCACATCTACCTTTACTGACGACAGCTCCTGGAAAGCATTAGTTAATATCAACCTTGGATTTTTCTATTGTTGACAGATTAACGCTTAACTGTGATCCGACTTGATGGTAAGTAAAATTAGAGACTAAGTTGGTAGTGTACAAGTCTGATGGTAACGAAATTTTTAGCTTGACCTCTTATTTTTGTTTTATTTATTTTAACCATAACCAAAGTCTCCCACTTTTGTCCGTCTAAGCACACTTACATATAATAAAGAATCTTATTCAGCTAATCTTGGAGTTGCCTTTACATAAGTTCGAGCAATATGCAAAGAACATTTACACGTAAAGTGTATTATACAGTTGAGGAATAATACAATGAAATCGCTTGGATTTGACATTTTCTCATAAATGCATTATTAGGTGGTGTAAGTATGCGCGCTTACTCCTGCCTTCATGAATCCACAGTCAAACAGAATCGGGTCACCAGGGAAAGCGCCAGATTTTCGACTGGTGTCTCATTCATAGATGAATTAGGTTGTGTTGGGTTTAAATGGGTAGTATCAGGTCTCTTCCAAAGCTAAGTCCTGACCTGGTTGTGGCCCTTCTCCGTTGAAGTCATCCTAATGACCTGCTGCAATGATTAACTGACTATACTTATAAGCTTACATTGTCATCCTTGGAAGGTGTTATGTCAGTCTGGTTCTTCCTGTCGGGGAACATGGCCTCCATGTCGTAGATATGCTGCCAAGGAGAGTCGGGTGCAAAACGGAGCATCTCCTCGTTGCCCTGGCCCATTTCTGATGCTGAAATATTACATTTGTATTGAAAACCCACTACTAGCGCCATCTATGTTAACCGAACTAAAGCTCTGCTGTTGTAGATCTGCCTATATATTTTTGGTGATGGTAAATGACAATACAGTCTAAGTTGGAAAGGCGTCGGCCCAGAATGCATTTCTTTTTGCTTGATGGCACATTTTTTGCCTTTTACCAGTTCAAGAGTGAAATAAGAGAACGTTATTTTGTATATTTGCCTCACTGGGCAGGACCTCTTTTACCCAAACGAGTACTATCATCATTATATAAGAATACTCTAACATACTCTTTCAGATAAAGTTCAATTTAGTATTGGATGTGAAACTCAAAGGACCTGAAAGCTCAGCTTTAGTAACATTATTTACGCTCCATCATGTTAGTACAGACAAATGAAACAATAGTTTCATAAAAAATAAATTACTTAAAAAACCAGTCCTAAAAGCTGTACTAACATATGATTCGATCGACTTTTTTTTTCGTCCCATCATCAAAGGTGTCATTAGTAGAATCGTATGTCTTCGTTTTCGGGAGCGGTCTCCTAACACCTTGAATATCGTTATTCTTATTTATATGCCTGCGGTTTTGACGAAACCTAAAGTAAAGTATGCTTAATTCACACAGTGTAGTTATTTGATCAGGGGTAGCCAACTTGCGGCCCGTGAGACCAGCAGTCATATAAATACGAGGGACGGTAAATAAAATTAAAAAATTGGTTTTGTCTTCTATGATCTCTAAGACAAGGTGGCCAAGTCTACGCCAAAAAATGCGATAAATGACATAAGTGTTCTTAAAACTTTAGATCCGCAGTAAACTAAGGTTTAATGTGTATGACGTTCACTAGAATCAAGCCGCATTTTGTAATAAGACCCTTAGTGTGGAAAAAGGGTGGGCGTCTCACGCAGCGTGTGCAGGATGAGGTGCGTCTCGTCCTTGGTGAGCGTGGCGAAGGTGCCGTCGTGCGCCGGCGCGTACGAGCTGAAGGGCCCGTAGTGCAGCGGCTTCACGCACTTGGCCGCGTTGCGCCGGTCCTCGCGCGGTGCTGCGCACACACCACCACCACCACCACCACTCGACGTTAAAAAAAATTAAAAGTGCGTGCGTACAAAGTATCCATGTCAGAAGTGATACTTCTTTGGCAAACTAATTTTTAAGTCTTATGTATATTTAAAAAAATGTAAAACTTTACATTTCCGAGACTCAGAGGGAGGGAACAGGAAGATATGTTAGAAATTTTAAAAGTTATGAAATATTTTTATTTTATATTTTATGCAAAATAGTATATTCAATGATTAAAAGGCGAGTGGCGAATTAAAATGCCACATGTTGTTTGTAAATATTAAAACTGCCTAATCCTAAAACGAATTAAAATACAAAACGCTGCACATCTTCGTGACGCAAATCACGCGTTCATGCGCCTAAAGAAGTTTCACTTCAATAAAAACAGCTCGCATGCAAAATAAAAACATTTTTTTTTCAAGTAGACTCAAAAAACACCATGGAATTGTCATTAGTTTGTCTGTTGGCAACAAATCTACCACATTTCGCTGAGAATAAACCGGAAAATCAAGTCCAGGGACCCTTACAAAATCTTTGCACCACCTTTATTTTCCCAATAAATGTTTCTTATTATTATTCTAACTCAGAACCCAACATCCACAGTACTTTGCAGTCGACTACACAAGGTTACATCATCACACGCTGACTACAACATCTCCAGGGTCAGGGAAAGGAGGGTACAGTTATAGGTCCAGGACCCTAAGTTACTTATGTTGTAATGCATTTGTAATACCTTTGTTATGTATAAACAATTCCATGGCCCTCGATTCTAGCCATTTAAGAGCTTCATGGTCATAATCTGGCGTAAAATAGTCCATACTTTATTTTGGAGATTTTTAAAACTAGTAAAATATATCGTTGTAGTTTGACTTACTGTGCAGTGAACCTGTTCCCTGAGTGAGTTTGCCGATGAACTGACCAAGAGTCATAGGCTTGTCTTCACCTGTACCCTCCACAGTGTGAGTGACCAGCTTTAATGTGGTTTTGCCTTCCGCGTCCATTCTGGGGAACGCTGAGGAAACAAAAAATAATTCTTATCAACCAATCCTGGCCTACAAAAAGGTAAGTAGCAACCCATTAACGTCCCACTGCTTGGCAAATGCCTCCTCACTCATATGAGGGTTCTTAGAGCATAGACCCACCCACCATGCTACTCTGCACTGCGGAAAGGCAGGTAGGTATAGTACATAAGAGTATTCTGTTTTCCTTCACACTCATAGTCCGATGTGCATGGAATCCAACACGACCGGAGAGAGATCAGGCGCAGAACCGACGGCTTAACGTGCTATCCGAGACACGGGGGTGGATCACACGGCCAACTTCCCAACTTCGGGCAAATATTGAGAAAATCTTAATAGAACACTCAATATCGATTTCGAACTGGCCTGACCCGGGACTCGAACCCAGGACCTCGTGTTTATAGTCGAACATGCTAACCACTAGATCAATGAGACAGTAATCCTGGCCTAGCTTTGCTCAATTGCGTTCCCATATAAGGGCCTTTAAAGAAGAACCTCTATAGCAACACCTATATGACTCGACAATAAGAATTGTATGATTTTAAAAACTCAAATCCAATCCAAATATCTATTCAAATAGTCTTCTGTCAGTTGGCAACAGTTCAAAGTAATGATTCCAATGAGAATATACCAGAAAAAATACCAATATCTACCTTTGTATTTGCATCATACAGAATATTTATCTAAAAAAATGTCCAATTTACATTTAGATCTATTTGGTTTTATAGAAATTGTGTACTTGTGGTGGCAACACTACATTTATTTACATTTATACACTTTCATATTGTATTATATAAATAGACTAGGATATACATTGTGATACATATATAACAACTATAGTAAAATTAGTCATCAACGGATGGACAGATCCGTACATCTCATTTTTATATATGTAGCGATGTGTAGGCGCCGTTACCGTCTCAAGTGCTTCGCACGACCAAAGGCACCGATACCACGTACCAACAGATCTAGTCCCCGGTAGCTAAGGCAACCACGTCTCATAATCACGCTTTGGTTATATTTGTTTACTCGGTAAATTCGCGTTGCTACTTATATATTTATCAACTTAATAATTATAATAGTGTCTCCTCTGTCCGCACTACCTGAATACCGTAATATTCTTCCAATCCTTATCAGTACAACTCTTCTGACTCAAGAAAGTGCTTTATAGGTATAGTCTCATTCATTCTACTTGACCATCGCACATCGCGTCACTGGTGACCCTACATCAACTCACCTTTTCTTTACTGATGACCCACACTACTTAATACTCATATTCACCTTTCTTGGCCAGTCGTTTCCTGTGTTGTTCTCTTGCAGCTTCCATCTGTATCTTCACACTGTCCCCACTGTCCTGCCTATCCGGAGCTCCATCAGAAACCACCTCGGCTTCAGACCCACCACTCTTCATGGGGCTGCTACGTTTCAGCACCTTGTGCTGACAAAGTAAACCAAAACCTTGCACTTCTTGTATACCGACACGGTTGTATTGCTTCTCGTGCAGTGCAAATAAGATATTAAGTCTAATGTTCATGCAAAACGCCAATCTCACACTAATCTTATGCTAATCCCCACAAAGGAGAGGGCACCGAGAGATTACCCGCGACGGAAGACGTGGAAGCGGCTAGGGAAGCACTTAATATCGTATTCCACTACACACAGAACATGCAAAAGTCTGCACTATAATATTGGACGCGAATTCAGCTAAACAAAAACAACATCCATTCAAGTCGGTAAAGCGGAAAAACTATTTTCTAAGGGAAAGCACAGACATGGTAGAGTGGAAATATTGAACGGACCAAAAATTGCACAGACAATCGAGTGGAAATAATGCACAACTTAGTCGAGTGGTAACATTTAAGTTGCTATTAAATGCAGAGGAAATATTTAACGGACTAGAAGATGCACAGAATTAGTCAAATAAAAATATTAATAGACTACCAAATGGATAGACTTTGTTGAGTGGGAATAATTAAAAAATTAAAAAATGCATTGTCAAGTGGAAAATGCGCTGAACAATCAAGTGGAAATAATGCAGCAAGTTAATCAAGTGGAAACATTTAACCTGCCATCAAGTGCACAGATTTAATAGACTGGAAATATTACACACTTAAATATTTAATAGAAACAAAATGCAAAGACAGTCGACTGGATATATTTAACAAATTTAAATATGCACAGACTTAGTGAAGTGGAAACATCGAATATTTACATGATTTTAGTTTCAAATTTGCCTGTGCTTACCCTAAGTGCATGACACTACGTAATATTAATTATATTGCAAACCTTTCTACCGTATGTCCTTAATGGCTGCGTTGCAAAACATTTCACATGTAAATAGTTTTATTGATTTGAGAAAGGGGATGGTTCATTTTTGTAATGATACACCCTATTTCAGTTTGAGTTTAGCAAGTAATTCATCATTTTTAAAATACATAAGGAAACTGGACCTAGAATGGTCCCTTGAGGGATACCCATTTTTAGAGATGACCCAATTGTATGACTAACTTAATATGGCAATCATTTATATAGATTAAAAAGGAAGAGTTCGAGAATAGAATCCCATCCAATCCCATTTGGGACACTCATCACCACAATGTCCTTAACATAATATTACAAACAATCTATTTATATATATCAAATAAAAATGGACCTAGAATGGATCCTTGAAGGAAACTCATTAGTACAGATGATCCAATACCAGATGTCCTTAAGTTAATATTGCAAATCAATTATATATATCGAATAAGAATGGACTGAGAACGGACCCTTGTGGGACAATTGTTTCTACAGATGATTATATTGACGCTGGAAATCAAACAATTGGTAACACACAAAATGTTGTTTTAACAAAACATAATGACAATAATGTTAAAGTCAATCTGTTTAGCAACATAATATAAATATAGTATACACAAATATAGACTAGTTGATCTATACAGAAGTTTATTTTGTTTTTATGAAGTATTCTTTTGATGAACAGTTTTGGATTTGCTGGTACACATTTACTTTCCAGGATCAATATTATATTTATATAAATAAAGAGTTAATCAAGAAGGGATCCTTGTGAGAACCCTAGAAACTACAGATGATTTAATCGCTTATCAGTTCAACAATGCAGCAATAATTTATATATACTAAGTAATAGTGGGCCAGAATTCCTTAACACTCATGATATAACAAGTTATAACTCAAATAATGAGTCTCTGTGGGAAACCTATTATTAGACAACTCTGTTGAGTTAACATAATCATATATAACACTACAGACGACACAGCATCATTTAGAGCTGACTCACCACATCCATCTTGCCAATGTCAAAGCCCAACTCCCTGATGGGTATCTCGTACATGTAGGTGAGAATATCACCCATGGGTCGAAGTTTTTGAGGTGTGAGCTGCTTGAGCCCAGTGTGCAATAGCCGTTTAGCCGCCTTGTGATACACAGTCCCAGGTTTGTTGTATTTCATTGCATTATTGCACATCAGTTTGAAATCACTCTGAAGTAAATAACATATTATTTTTTACTGACGAGCTACTCCTCACCAAGAAAACTGCAGAAAAGGGTGTTATAATATGGGTTCAAGAGAGTCGTTAAGAAAGAAATTCAGAGCAGTAGAAATAATGACAGTTTACCATGTACACAACTTGTTGTGCATCCATAAAAATATTGACTCTTTTGTGATAAAAAGTGAATGCACTTGATATAACATAAAAAATAAAAATAAAATTTCTGTAAATTCTATAGGCTACACAAAATTTACATCTCATTCAAGGGTGCTGTATACATTTACATATCCGAGAAGAAGTTGCAAAGATGTCACTAAATATTTAATAAAAACCTGTGGGAGTACATGAATTGCTCTAATTGATATTGAATAAATTAAAAATACATATTGTAACGATGATTAGTAAAAAATGTACACATGACTTAATTTGTTGTGGACTCTTCTCAGAACAGGGTGCGAAAGTACCCTGGTACTTTTAGATTGTAAGTCGTTCTTTAATATAATCATCAGGTTATACATTGAAGTAATATATTAAATATATAATATATATATATTTGACAATTTAAAAGTGCTGTAAAGTTCGATTATTTTCTGCTTAGGAGACCTGCTGTCAGTTTATTAAGACTGATCAGGTGTTTGGTGTGATATTTAGGATTCGGTGAGGTAGAGCCACTGCTCTAACTTCCCTGTTTCTGAGCACATTAGCTCTTGTAATCTTTTGACAGGGTTTTGCTGTAAGAGTGTACTAGACAGTAAGGGTGTGCTAGGGTAGTGCCTCGTTTCTTCTATACTAGCACAATTACAAGTTGAAGTCACTTAGATAGGAAAACACAGACCATAAATTTTACTAACCTACCCTTCTACCGTTATGAAGAAACGAGATACTTGAAAATTTGCAGAGTTCTTCATGGAGCAGGGTGTGAAGGTATCCTTATAAGTTTAGTTACATTCTAAGACATTGCTTAATAAAATTATTCATGATACAATGAAATGACAAAATGACTTATTTTAAAAATTTAAAACTGCTTATGGATATGCATGCTGATATACATATACTAGGTGATTAGTACCTCGTCTGTAAAAACATTAAACCCTATGCTTCAAGTTGAATCAAATTACATACATTTGTATATACTTTATTGCGCAAAAAGTCAAATCAAATCCAATCAAAATATTCTTTATTCAAGTAGGCTCAAAAAGCACTTTTGAATCTTCAGTAGTCTGTCCGTTGGTAAAAAATCTACCACCGGTTCGGAAAGTTGAATCCGCTGAGAAGAAACCGGCAAGAAACTCAACGGTTACTCTTTTAAAGATAGTTTTGTATGCTACAATGTGTAATATATTGCTTCTGTGAGCAACTGGAATCAAATCCAAACATTTCTATCGCTTAAATAATCCTCAACATTATAATATGCCTTTTGTAAAAGTTTATTGCGCTTTCGTAGATTTAGAAAAGCCCTATGATCAAGTGGTGAGGAATGAGCTGTGGGCAACGTTATCAACATATGGGGTGAGCGGTAATCTGATTCAACCATTGAAGTCTCTCTATGAGGGTTCCAGTGCTTGTGTCAGAATGAAGGGGGCATACACAGAGTGGTTTCTTGCCAAAAGAGGTGTTTGACAGGGATGTGTTGCGTGACCATGGCTATTCAACCTATTCATGGATAACTGTGACAGATTTAAAGAAAGTATGTATGGGTTAAGAATGGATGAATTACTCATCAAATGTTTACTTTACGCTGATGATCAATACTTGCGTCATCCGCTAATGAGCTACAGGTGATGGTAAATATTATGAATGAAGCTTCGAAAGGGAAAGGAATGAAAGTGAATGTAAACATAACGAATGTTATGCTTTTTGAAAGGGATGAATCTATGATGAATGGCAATATTTTGATAGATGGGGAACAAGTGGAAGAGGTGAAAGAATTTGTATACTTGGGATCTAAATTTACAAAAGATGGAACATGTGAAAGTGATATCGAAAGGAGAGTGAATGCAGGGAATATGGTAAATGGTGCTCTGCATGCTTTTATGAATAGCCAGATGGTGTCTCAAAGGGCTAGACTGGCAGTGCATGCTGGAGTGTTGGTGCCAACACTTATGTATGGTAGTGAAAGTTGGGTATGGCAGAAGAATCACAAAAGTAAAATAAATGCGGTAGAGATGAGAGCGTTGAGAAGCATGAGTGGATTAAAACTGAGTGACAGAGTGAGAAATAGTGTGATAAGAGAACGTTGTGGTATAAAAGAAGACGTAGTGACTAAAATTGAAAAAGGTATGCTTAGATGGTTTGGGCATGTAGAGAGAATGAATGAAAGGAGACTGACAAAAAGGATTTATGAGTCAAGAGTGAATGCGAAAGTTGGAAGGGGAAGACCGAGGCGAACGTTCCTGGACCAAATCCAGGACATTTTAAATAACGGCCAGGTCAAGAGTACTCTAAACCGACGAACTTGTATGAAAGGTTTAATGAGAATGAAAGAAGCGAAGGAGATATGCAAGGATCGTAGCAAGTGGAAGGACGTTGACTCTGCCTACCCCTATAGGAATAAGGAGTGATGCTTTGTATGTATATATACATATATTTAGATATATATATTATACTTACAATAAAACAGTTCAATGATTTGTAATCATTGTCATCAATCTTTTGCTTGATTGTGGAAAAGTCCATAGGCCTCTTGATGATAACAGAGTACCCTGGAGCAAAGTTGTCATTGACAGGCCATGCAAAAAACTGGTGAGGATCCCTCTTCTCCAAGTTGCGGAGGAGCTGTTCCAGAAGACGAGAGAGGGGACGACGTTTCTGGCTTGCCTGAAACAAGCCATGCATCTTATTACAAATTAGTAATGAGTCATAAAAACACATCATACATGGATGGTAATAACTATGTAACTATGCTATTATATTGTGTAGCACTATTTCAATAATTTCACTCTCCTACATATATGTTGATAAAAGTCTTATATTTTTTTTTTATTCATCCATTCACTTCAAATCACATTTTCTAATTTGTAATGGCGATATACAACTTTAGTATTACAATTTATCTTGACTATAGCTTAAAGGTGGAAGATGTAGTAATAAACTTTTCCATTTTATAAAATAAACCCATCTTTTATTAGTCTCCACTTTACCTGGCATACTTTCTTCAAAATCACCCTCTTTAATTTTATCATTACACAAAATGTGTTTTTTTTTCTTGTAATTATTAAGAAATGGCCTGTAATTAAGTGACCATTATACACTGACTTACCAGTTTAATGAATAAAATAATATAAAAATTGTAGAGAATATTTTTTTATGTTTACTAAGCATGAGTATATAACTAATTTGTACTGTAATTAAATTCAAATATAACTTGTATAGTAAATATAAAATACCAATAAAGAGAACAGTAATATTTCTTTAAGTGAGTTACTTTCAAGACACAAGTCCTTGGTTCCCTGTGTGATGCCGGTGAGTTGGGACCTGGAGCTGGACTAAGCCTGCGATAAAGTTTCTTATTCAGACCTTCGTCCTCTGTCTCATCCCCCTCCGACATCTGCAACATTATCAATGATAATGTGACAATGTAATCAATATTGAAACTTCAGCTTCTAGATACAACTTTATTAATAAAAAATGTAAAAAAAATAAAGCTCACCAGATCTACTTCCCTTCGTCTTCGCCGCCTTTTCTTGGTTTTACCTTCATTTATCTTTGAGTCGTCATTCGCAGAGTGCTCCACATCACTCACTTCGCATATTTCTTCCTCTGAAACACATGATTTTATTAAAATATTGAATATTATCAGCTTTATTCACAAATAAACGAAAGAAGTTCTTACTGCAACTTAATTTTTCAATTTCGTCCATAGCTATATAAACTTAAGAACAAATGTTAAGTTTCTACTATTTGTATAGTTTTTACATTATTTTATATACTATATATCCTTCATTAAGTAATACGTAAATGTTATTGTAATGTAACAATTAACATAAGCATCAAGTATCATCCAAAATAAAATTCCATTTAAGGTTGACATTTGACAACGACGCGACCATAGACAACATAGATCTTATCTCTAATATCTATTTAACGGTAACGTAAACGTTGACAATTTAAAGACTGACCATAAGCAAAATGAGAAAATGAACTAATCATACATTAAATTTAACGAAACTTATATTTGCTTGTTTGACAATTTATATTTGCGAAAGTATTTCAATACATCATAAGCTATTTGAAAGTACAGATTAGTAATATTAATTAATGTATTAAATAGTATACCTGGACTTATTCAAGATTTCTTATGTCTTATGTTTTATAATATATACGTATATATTTTTGTATTTTAAAAACTTACCATTGCTGGACGAAGGTCTTACCTAATAATGCCCACAAGGTCCGAACTTACGTCACATGGCTCCAGCGCAAATCGGTGACTCTCCTTCAATCGTCGGTCCATCTTGTTTGGAGGTCTGCCTACATTGCATCCGGTGCGGGGTCATCATTCCAGTACCTTCGGGCCAGTCTTCCCGTCCATCGGTTCGTCGGACTATGTGCCCCGCCAATTGGCACTTCAAAATAGTGATTCTTAGGGCTATGTCGATGAGTTTGGTTCTACTACGGATCTTCTAATTTCTGATTTGATCGCGTAGAGAAACTCTAAGCTGAGTGACTTTGAGCTTTCAAATAAGGCCCATAGGCTAAAACAACAAAATTAAATTATTTAAATAATTATTGACAAATGTACGGTTACAAAGTAAATCAAGTAAAAACAGAATTAAGAACTTAGTATGCAAAATTTTATAGCGTCGGACCTATTATAATAACATTAAGAAGGCCACAGCTTATAAAGTATAATAGATAATATGATAAACAATGTTTTGAAGTTAAGGATTGCAGAAGAGGCGCCACATGGGCGAAGTTTTATTGGCGGGAAAGAAAAAGGGCATGTCATTGAAGAAAAAATATAAATCATCGAGATTACCATGTACAATATAATAAGAAAACGCCTTAAGGGAGTAAGTAATGTGAGTTTTATTTTATAACATAACGATTTAAAGATCGAACTATTAAATAAAATAGGAAAGTACCAATACAATAATTCTATGGAAGGATACGACTTTCGGTAAAGGTATTTTGTTGGAAATTTTTATCTCAATGCCATCTTTATGTTGCGTGAAATTACATTTGTCTGTTATTATTTCATAAACAATCGGTAATATTTCATGGATTGACTGATTCAAATTCTTATGGCATCTGAAAACTCGCCTGCACTTTACAAGGTCCAAAAGAACAATTATGCCTGATATATCTATATAAAGTATTATAAAATATGTATTTTCTTTTTAAATAGGTAATGCTTAATGATCACCATGCATCACATGCACATCACCATCTCGCTGTAAATCAAGAAAGTTGAATGTTAACTCCAGATTCGTAGCAAGTTCAAAGCCGCCATTTTGTTAATTTCACCAGGTATTTATTATACATATTTACTATTTAGTTTCTTTTTTTTCTGTGCAATTAGGTTTTTTGTATTGTATTATAAGGCAATGTATTATCGACGAAATTTTTATGGATACGATGTGATACGATTTGTTGCACGTTAGCTTCATTTGAACACTGGTCCGGTATCCTTAATGAAGTCGCAGACGTGTGAGTATGAATAATAAAAATGTATATTGTTATCAGATGTTTTTAGAGAATCTCTACAACGATTTAAATTACAATCGTCACGTTTTTACGAAAGTGACTCCGGCTTGCATTCAGTTACGGCATCTTCCGTGTTAGCCGCTAATTAAATTGGCTACAAGTCGGCAACGGCTAATGGAAAATCGCGCCTAATAAATCTTTACTTATGCCTCGTTTACATTTTATCGAAAAGACTTTATCTGTATAAATAAATAAAATAGTGTCAGTTTGTAATTTCAAATTAACAGTTTTTCATGTAATTCATATACGTTACTTGTATAAATAACATTTTTTTCACACTTTCACTACTACACTAAATAACACTTTCACTGGCAGATAACTGGCATTATAAGGAATAATTTAGACTACTTTTATTAAAAAAATTAAAGTGCGTGAGTAGACAGTACACATGTCAGAACTGAAATTTCTTTGGCAAACTCATTTTTAAGTCTTGTTTACATTTATGTAAACCTAAAACTTTAGATTTTCGTAACTTGGAGGGAAAAACTTGACGGATAGGTTTTTTTATTCTTGTGTTCACTATTATATTATTATTCACTATTATATGTATGTATATATATATATATATTTATATATATATATATATATATATATATATGTATAAATGTCGGAGTGCAATAGTTTGTGGAACGCTGGCGCTGTCTATCGACGTGGGGCAGACTCAGTAAGTGGCAGTCCGGGGCGCCTCTCGATATTTCTCGGGTGGCGGCCCGCCGGCGCGGACGACTTTTGAAACTGTCGCGTTCCTAGCTATTATTATTTAATTATAGTTAATTAGCAAAGTGTTTGATTGCACCAACATTACCCAACGAACGCCCACAGTATGGAAATTATGGATGCCATTAATGACGATGTCGGCGGAGAACCATACGCCTATGATTTGTGCTTCTCCTTCTCGCTTACTCCCTGGCATATATGTTGTGGTTTTTTCATTTTTCTTGTTTCTTTAAATTTTTGACATGTGAAATGGTCCTTCGTGTAAGATGTAAACGCACGCCCGCGGTGGCTCGTCGGAGATAGTTTGTAAAATGTTGTTGAACGATCGCCTCCAACATTGTTTCCTGCCATTATTCGCAGCAATCTCGCGCTGTTATTAAATTTCGCACGAATCCCACTGCCTTATAGATTACAATTATTTATGCTGTTGATTGAGCCCAACGTTCACCCGAATACGGCACGCGAGCACATCGCACTGTCTACATAGAAATAACACTGGAGTGCTTGTAATTAAATTTAAAAAACCTTTTATTCGATTCAGTCACACTTAACTCCATACAACAATACAATAGACAAATATACTAGATACATTACAGATAAAATTTTATTATAGTTAAATGTGACACCGACTTGGGACCACCGCTCAGCTACTAATGTTGGCTTTAGCCCAACGCTGGTTTTCAGCGGCGACCCTAAATATATCCTATTATAAATAAATATACTATATAAAGATAAATAAATAATAATAAACAATAAGTGAGACATAAATAAATAAAATAAATGAGACGAGAACCTCAGTATCAGCCTTTGCTGTTGTATAAAATGATTACTTAAAATTTAAAGGGGATAGACATGTAGGGGTAATTAAATAGTGGTTATACGATGAATATGAAAAGATGTTATATATTTCATATGGGATGGGCGGATGAACAAGTAATATATACTTAACAATGTACATATATAATAAACTAAATATGATATAAGAGTCTACTGGAGTGGAAAATGACAAGGAAGTAAGGGATGATGTTAAATGCCTATGAAGTATGGCATGCGAAATAATTACACATTAACTTTTCCCTAAATGTATATTAAAACATTCAAACAATTTTTTTTTTATTCAAGTAGGCTTATCAAACATTTATGAATCGTCAAATATCGGTTTTCCATATATTATTTCAATGTGCGACTGACGATGATATTAAACAACGACTAACAATTTATAGTTACTAGGGTTACTTCGCATCTTTTTCTGAGAAGAGCCCAAAACATTCACTCCCAAATTAGCTTTTGTTTTAATAAAAGATTTAAATTTATTAAGTGACATCTTTTTAACTTCTTTTGGCAGTTTATTATAGAAACGTATACAGTTGCTTATGATAGGAACGTATACAGTTGAGTTGTCAGTTTTATGCAGCCTACTAGAATTTATAGCAACTTTACTTTTATTGCTTAAGTTATATGAAGTGCACTCACTTTTCTTCGTAAAAGGATCAATATTTTTAAAAACGTACAATATTTTTTTATTTATACGATTATTACATCATATAAAGTTATATAAAATAATTAATTTTTAAATTTACTGTCTATTTGTTCTTGGCTAATCGTATAAACGGTTGGACCTATTTGTGCTTTTACACGGAATTAGGGGGGTAACATTGCGGGGAAAGGCTAGTTGCTAGTTGCAAGGTAATTTATTAAAAGAAATACATATAAAACAGATGATTTGTCTCTTATGGTTTTTACACAGCTTCGTACCGTTGTTTTTTGCACGTCTTTGTTGATAGGGTGATAAGCTAGTTAGCTAGCTAGCCATCGCCGAAGCTTCTCAGTCCAGAGCCAGATAAATTAGAAAATGTAAAAAAAATCTAACCCAGGACCTCTGTTAATGAAGCGAATATTAATTGAAATGACAGCCAGGCCGTCTTTTTAAAATTAAACGCAGCCTTCATTTAGTTTTACGATATTTGTCTTTTTAAACATAATAAAATAATAAGCCCAATCGAATTGGATTTTGACATTGAATTGATTTCTTACCAGCAATATTTATTCGGGAATCGTCGAAGGAGGTCAAAGACTGCTTTATTTTCGGCTTTTGGTCATCTTTGATGTAACGATTTTATGTTTATACATTAATTCACATATGATGTAAAATATGGCAAAAACCAAGGTCGAAAAAAAACGGGTTTATTTTTATTAAATCAAATACCAAAATTCACGTAAAGTTGAAAATGGCCTAAGAATAATATTAAATATTTAGTAACATTCCTACAATTTATTTATTTTAAAATAACTGTCAGTATCAGGATCAGATTAATGAGTGCCGCATTATCTGAAGATTCCTCATACCTCCCAATTAGCTTTAATTTTTTTTTCAATTAACATGCGCGATTCCCTATCAGTGACGCGCTGACGGACGATGGTGCGCGAATCTCGATAATCGCTCGTGTTAAGCGCATCACTAACGTTATGTATGCCTCATTCGCGTTAAGGTCCCGAATTTTTACCTGGCGAACTTACTAATGTCCAGCAGCGACTGAAATTCGACAGTAGTTCCCAATTGTAACTGTATACATACATACATAGCATTACGCGTCATTTCCTTCGGGGTAGGCAGAGACCACATCCTTCCACTTGCCACGATCCTTCGCTTCTTCCATTCTTATTAAACCTTTCATACAGGTTCGTCGGTTTAGAGTACCATTGACATGGCCGTCATTTAAAATGTCCTAGATTTGTTCCAGCAAAGTTCGCCTTTGTCTTCCCCTTCTAACTTTCCCATTCGCTCTTGACTCATAAATCCTTTTTGTCCTTTGTACCTTTCTCAATTTTAGTCATTACATCTTCTTTTATACCACAACGTTCCATCATTATTACATTACCTAAAATCAAAACTACCCTTTGCTAGAAGACAGAAGTATTTAATTTCTTTATTTTTATAAGGATGTATTATAAATAACTCTTGATTTTATTCTACTTATATTCTAAAGTAGACGTATATGTGTTTGGATGTTAGCTTTATCAAGAAATAGGCCACTTTTTAGCGTAAATAAATAATCTGGCTTAACAATTACCATAGTCACTATAGTTTGTTCGCGTTAAGAATGCAGTGAGTCATCATAGTTCACAAGATTTTATTGGTTAGAGGGCGGGACTAGATCAGCGAACAACGATGGACTCACTACATTCTTAACGCGAACGAACTTC
This sequence comes from Elymnias hypermnestra, assembly GCA_015832385.1. Lineage (NCBI taxonomy): Eukaryota > Metazoa > Arthropoda > Insecta > Lepidoptera > Nymphalidae > Elymnias > Elymnias hypermnestra. The sequence goes on from JACTOM010000080.1 coordinate 593,287, forward strand.
AGTGGCGCTGGTGGTATATTACCATATACCCACAAAGCTGTAATCTTTCTTTTAATGCTTTTATTGTTAATAAAATTCTGGATATTCAAATTAACTGTGGTATCGTTAAGTGAAAACATGTCTCTCGTTTAAAAACATATAGCTGTTATAAAATTATATTAGTATAATTATAACTGATACGTATGCGGATGTAAATACATTAACTTAACATATTTCTCACATTAAACGGTAGAAACAAAGAGAAATCTTGTAGCAGATGGCTTTTTCATTGATTTATGGAACTTTTTTCTTATGTTGCTGACAGATTAGTGCTTGACTGTGTTCACTTGACGATAAGAGATTGTACACTAAAATAGTAGTGTAACATTTTAAACAGTAATTTACCTTTTACTGGTTCCTTTTTGGTGGTAACTAGGTACGGCTTAAGCTACCCACTAATCTAAATTTCTAGACTTTACTGGTGAAAGAAGTACACCCACCAAAGTCAGCAATACCCTTAATTTTTTTTTATAATTGTGATGAATTTGTATTTGTAAATAACTTCCATTGTAATGCCTTAGAATAGAAACATATTTTTGAGACTAATCTAAACTTATATAGTACTAGCTGATACGCCTGTCTTAAAGTGCGTCGCCTCTTTGAATTTTATATAACTTAGTTGAGGGTGAAACTCTTTAACACGTTCTGTCGGTTTGGAATTTCAAAAATTTTGCTATCAATGCAGTTTGTCTAACATATTAAAAACATCATAAAACCGGTTGAGTAGTTTTGGAGTTCATCGTATTTTAAATCGTAATCGAATCGAATTTATTTATTTATAACTTATGAACTACTAACAACCCCTAGTTGCTAACATGTAATTATGTTGTAAGTATAAAAGAGGTCAACCGCCGAATCCAGCTTGGTTGGGCAGCGTTCGGGAAACTACACCAGATATTTTCGTCCGATATCCCTCAGTGCCTGAAGACGAAGCTCTTCGAACAGTGCGTGTTGCCAGTGATGACCTACGGCTCCGAAACGTGGTCGCTGACTATGGGCCTCATTCGAAAGCTCAGAGTCACTCAGCGTGCGATGGAGACGGCTATGCTCTGAGTTTCTTTACGCGATCAAATCAGAAATGAGGAGATCCGTAGCAGAACCAAAGTTACCGACACACCCCTACGAATCGCGAACCTGAAGTGGCAATCAGCGGGGCACATAGTCCGACGGACCGATGGACGTTGGGGCCCGAAGGTGCTGGAGTGGCGACCCCGCACGAGGTGGACCGACGACATAAAGAGGGTCGCCGGTAGCCGCTGGAGCCAGGCGGCAAAAGACCGGGCCTTGTGGACGTCATTACGTGAGACCTATGTCCAGCAGTGGACGTCCATCGGTTGAAGCGACGACGACGACGACGAATTATGTTGCTACATAATTACATGTTAGCAACTAGGGGTTGTTAATTTACACATAATTACACTTACAGCTAGTTACATCGAACAATTATATAATAATACTAAACACTGCTAAATACTATACAGGAAAAAGACAAAAAATAAGAGATATATAAAAAAAAACAAAAACGTTCTGAAAATAATATGAAATAAGAAAGTACAAAATTTTCTTCCTAAATTGTAACCCATTTTGATGGAAAACATCAAGTTTTACGTTTTTTTGGAGCAGTTCGTTGTATATCCTTATCAATCTTAGTATCCAAGAATATCCGAATAATTGCCAAGATTAGTTCGGTAGGATCTTTGTGTGAACAGTGGTGCAGGATCTGACATTAATGGTGCTGTCAAAAGTAATACACATAAAAGTCATCACAATTGATTCATCTAGAAAGAAGTTTCAAGGCAAGAGATATCATTGGAGTAGCGTTTTCAGTTGCCCCTTTTTTACTAGCAATGGCCATTGGTTTCACCCGCGTAGATACCGATCTTGTGGCAGTAGGAAGTCGGACAAAACAGTTCCCAAGATATATTTTTTTATAATTAGAATTAAATAGTACGTAAAAGCTAGTAGGGCCAACAACTAATGATTTCAGTACCACCTCCATTTTATATATCGGTTAATAAAAGCGAAATGTACGGCATTGAATCTCTACATTAACGAGAGTATCTTTGGCTTCAAACATTCCTGTTACCAAGTATTTCATTCGTCGTTTTACAAGAATATACAAGATAATCGGGCCCTTTGTTCGGGGCCCGTCATAAACATAGGCACGGCACGCGGGAACTTCATCACGTAACGCGCAGATTAGAAATTTCAGCAATTTAAACGATGTGCAAAAAGCCTAACCTTGCTACAAAGCCTTTTATATATATACTAGCTGACTCGGCAAACGTTGTTGTGCCATATAATCACTTTTATCGCTATTAAAAAATAGGGGTTGGTGATAGAAAGGTGAAAATTTAGGGTTGTATGTATTTTTGTATACTGTATCACAGAAAGATAATTTCGTCCCAAAATTAAAAAAAAAATTAAGGGTGAACAACCCTTATCACTTAGTAAAAAAAGTAAGTAGCAGCCCATTAACGTCCCACTTGCTGGGTACAAGCCTCCTCCCTCAAATGACAGAGGGTTTTTAGAGCATAGACCCATCACGCTGCTCCACTGCGGATTGGCAGGCATAGTACACAAATGCCCTCGCTATTTCTTCACTTTCGGTGTTACGGGAATCCGACACGACCAGGCGCTGGACCGACGGCTCAAGGTGCTCGCAGAGGCACGGAGGTGGATCAGACCGCCAACTTCCCAACTTCGGACAAATATTGACAAAAATCTTAATAGAAAACTCAATATCGATTTCGAATTGGCCCGACCTGGGCCTCGAACCCAGGACCTCATGTCTGTAGTCGAACATGCTAACCACTAGACCAATGAGGCAGTTGCCTTATCACTTAGGGGTATGACAAATAGATAATAGCCGATTCTCAGACCTACTGAATACGCATATAAAATTTGGTACAAATCGGTAAAGCCAACATTGTGACAGGGAAATTTTATATATTAGATTTAGTCCTTTATAAAGGTATTTGCCAACGATGTAATAAAAGTATCAGTCACATACTATGCGTGTAGCTAATATTGGGAAGGCCGAATTAATCAAACAATGCACAACTTTAATAGCTGTATTCTCTTCCAATATTCGTCAAAAATTCTACCAACGGGTCGGAGAAGAGTCCGACAAGAAACTTAATAGTTACTCATTTCTATTCATGTTATTATTAACATAGAAATACAAATGCATCATCCATTAACATTGAATATAAAACACATTTATCAATATTGCACATTAAAATACAGGGTTTTTAAATTAGAGAAATACACTTAGCTTTGTATCGTAGAGCAGCCCAATTTACTAACACAATTTACTTAAAACACAAGAACTGGTAGCTAACGTTTATTAAAACTGAAGTGAGACTGCCAACCGAGAGCTGCGTTCTGCGATACCTTTTATAACTTGTCACAAATTAGGCAATTATCTTTAAACACCAATGAGAGTGTTTGCCGCCAAATGGTGCAATAATTTAAAAAGAAGTCAATGCAAATCTTATTAAATATTACATAGATACGTACCTCCACAATACTCAATTAACAATATTCTTTTAAAATATATTCAACGACACTGATACTTCTGCAATAGTCAATTTTTTTTTTATTGCTGACAGATTAGCGCTTGACTGTGATCTCACCTGATGGTAAGTGATGATACAGTCTAAGATGGAAGCGCGCTAATCTGTTAAGAGGCGATATACCCCTTACGGTTTCTACACAGCATCGTACCGGAACACAAATCTCTTTGTTTGGCGGTACGTTTTTGCTGGTAGGGTGGTAACTAGCCACGGCCGAAGCCTCCCACCAGTCCAGACTCAGACAAATTAGAAAATACAATTTCCTTAATTCGTCCTACCGGGGATCGAACCCGGGACCTCCGCTAGAATACTCGCACCACTGCGCCAGCGAGGCCGTCAATATACAATCTAACACTTCAACAATAGTTGATAGTCTCCAATAATAATATAACCCTAACACTAATTGCTCAAACCTTCGATTCAATAATAACGCAGGCCATAACATAATTTGACTTTAAAGTATAAAATATAATATATACGAGTTATATAGTTGACTTGATTTAACTTAAACATAATTACGTAGAAGTAGCTCTACATATGGGACGTCCTTGGCCTATAAGTATGAAAGGATTTCCTCAATTACTAGCACATTTTTTGTTAAATCAAACAACATCGCACTCATTGGTAATTTAAATTTTATCGAAAGGAAATCTACTTTTTTGTATTGATTAATTATTTTATTACTCATATTATAGAGCGTGTTTTCTTCACGAGTCCTGAATATATTTTCGCTCGCGTTAATAATTTTTGCCATAACTACCAACATATGTACTTCAATTTTTAAATATTAATGTAATAACTCATAAGGCACATAAAATTCTTAAGTTGAGTAAAGTATTTCAGTTGATAGAGATTTATACTGCGTTTGTCTAAATATCCAATTAACACGTCCCCTGCGCCATCAAAAGAACTTTCAGCTGGTGCTTTGGAGACTCTAATCAGTCTCCTAAAAATATAGTTTCATGTTTCCAAGAGTATCGACATGTTCGCTAACGCAAGGAATGAAAATAACTATACTACTGAGCGTTAGGGACCTAATCCATCAATATTTTTTATGTCCTTGAATTCACCTTTAAGTAGGAAGCAAATATGTATATTTGTCTTACTCATACTATATGTCATACGGTATTCTACTTTGGGATAATGCTGCTGATATAGATGCCATATTTGTGCTGCAGAAAAGGGCCGTTCGTGCGATCTACAATATGGGTCCAAGAGAGTCGCTAAGAAACAAATTCAAGGCAGGTAACGTAATGACAGTTCACTGCGTATACATATTACAAAACTTGTTGTACGTACACAAAAACATTGACTCTTTTAATAAAAAGAGTGAATGTACATCATATAACTTACGAAACCAAAACAAACTTGTTA
>JACTOM010000131.1:0-11993 GCA_015832385.1 Elymnias hypermnestra
GCCTCTTACACCGATTTGACAAAGTTTATTAATAAGAAAGTCGATTGAAATTGTATCGAAGGCCTTGGCTAAGTCAATAAAGATAGATAAACATTTTCTTCCCTTGTTTAGATTTGAACTGATAAAATTTGTTAATAAATTTACAGCATCTTCTGTTGCCCTGCCAGTTCGAAAACCGTATTGGTTAACTGACAGGATTTTACAATGTTCCAAATATTTCATTAGTCTTTTATTGACAATTTTTTCGAGAATTTTAGACATAGCTGGTAGAATCGCAATAAGTCTATAATTACTGACAATTGATCTGTCACCGCTTTTGAAAATTGGTGAACTTCCGATATTTTCCAGTCCCAGACTCACAACATATAGACTTTCGGTGTGCTATTTAGTATTATCAGTGCTAATATGTCGGGAAACTACGCAGTGAACGTTCCAAAGTTAAAGGGGCGAGAAAATTATGACGACTGGGCGTTTGCAGTCGAGAATTTCATGATTTTGGAAGGCGTGGATGTGACCAACGCAGCATTGTTGACGGATGCGGAAAATAAGAAGGCGAGGGCGAAAATCATCATGACTATCGACCCAACGTTATTTGTCCACATCAAGACCGAAGCCACTGTACAAGATCTATGGATCAAACTGAAATCATTGTTTGACGATTCAGGTTTTACTCGCAAGATTACTCTCTTAAGAAATCTTATATCAATACGTTTGGAGAGTTGTGATTGTATGACCAGTTACGTTAACCAGCTTGTTGAAACGGCTCAAAGATTGAAGGGCACCGGTTTCGAGATAAATGATGAATGGATCGGCTCGTTGTTGCTAGCAGGACTCCCTGAAAGATTTAGTCCTATGATAATGGCAATAGAGCATTCGGGGCTGAAGATAAGTGCTGATGCTATAAAGACAAAATTGTTAGACATGAGTTCGGATTTTGAGGTTAAGTCGGAAGGCGCGCTTATTGCACATGGCCAGAAACGCCACCTACAGGCGCGAGCGCAAATTAGTAAGGCAAGTAGCAGAAACGAAACGTCATCTGTCAATGTCAATACTGCACAGAAAAAACAAATTCGTTGCTACCATTGCAAAAAGATAGGTCATTTTAAAAGTCAGTGCCGCCTATTGAATAAGGATTTTAAACAACAGTCAACCTCAAATGTGTTGAGCGCAGTATTTCTGACGCGAGAGTTTAATGAAAACGACTGGTACGTCAACTCTGGCGCTATATGGTGTCAAATAAAAACATATTATCAAACTTATCTTACGAACCGAACGAAAAGTGATAATTGTGGCTGATCGTACCAAAGTTTCAGTATTGTGCTCAGGAGATATTCGACTTACTACCCGAGTGAATACTCTCACACATGAAGTGCAAGTAAAGAATGTTTTGTGCGTACCTAGACTCACCACTAATTTGCTCTCAGTGAGCAGAATGATTGCAAATGGTAACAAAGTTTCTTTCAACAAAAATGGTTGTTACATTTACAATGCTCAGAATGTTTGCATTGGTGAAGCAAGATTAGAAAATGACGTGTACAAATTAAACACTGAAAAGTCCAAGAAGATTTTAGCAGCGACAGCACAGATCTCATGTTATACTTGGCATAAACGATTAGGTCATATTAATATGAATGATCTTGAGAAAATTAAAAAAGGAGCTGTTGACGGTGTAACTTACCGAGAAAAACAGAAAATAACTAAATCAAGCTGTGTAGTTTGCTGTGAAGGCAAGCAGGCTAGACTGCCTTTCTCTGCCAGTACAAGCAAGAGCAGCAGAGTCCTAGAAGTGGTTCACACAGAGTTATGTGGCCCTATGGAGAAAAAATCACTCGGCTTAGCCAGGTACTACCTATTATTTGTAGACGGCTACAGCAGAATGTGTTTTGTATACTTCTTAAAGGAAAAGAATGAGGTCTTTAAATATTTTAGAGAGTTTAAAGAGCAGGTTGAGAATCAACAGTCTCAGAAAATAAAAATATTGAGGTCAGACAACGGTGAAGAATTTTGCTCAGTTGAAATGGAAAATTATTTAAAACAACATGGTATAATTCACCAAAAGACTGTAGCTTACACACCAGAACAGAATTGCTTAAGTGAAAGGTACAATAGGTCAATTGTAGAAAAAGCTCGTTGTCTCTTGTATGATGCTTCATTTGACAAACCGTTATGGGCAGAAGCTGTAAATACAGCGGTATATCTGAAAAATAGGTCACCAGCAGCTGTCTTGGATAATAATACTACTCCATATGAAATGTGGACTGGTAGAAAGCCTAATCTTAGCCATATTAGAGTATTTGGAAGCCCAGCTATGGTTCATATTCCAAAGATAAAACGAAATAAGTGGGATAAGAAGTCTAAAATGTTACAACTAGTTGGGTATTCAGAAAAAGTAAAGGCTATAGATTATATGATCAAAACTCACACAAAATAACTGTGGCTAGGGATGTTGTGATCATGGAAAGTGTTAAAAATGATACAACAGAAATAGTGGTTCAAGAGAGGGAGCCAGACAAAGATATAGGAAATATAAAAGTAAAAGGGAAAAATTATCAGGATAGCATTGAAGAAAATCAAAGTATAAGCATAGATGATCCTACATATATTGGAAATGATTCATCAAGTGATGAAGATGACGATTATAGTGAGTGCTTAACAGCAGATGATGAGATGATAGCTACCCAGAAAGATGTTGTCATTCAACCAAGGAAGCGTGCTCGTCAAGCACCAGAGAGGTATGGTTTCTCAAATATGTGTGTTGAAGACTTAACAAGTGAACCAATATCTGTACAGGATGCTCTCTCAGGACCAGAAAAAGATAAATGGTGTATTGCTATGAAAGAAGAAATTGAATCCTTTAGAGAGAATGACACATGGGAATTAGTGAACAGGCTGAGTACAGGCACAGTAGTGAAAAACAAGTGGGTTTTCAAGAAAAAGTGTGACAGTAGTGATAACGTGCGCTACAGAGCCCGTCGTGTTGCTAAGGGTTTCACCCAAATAAAAGGTATAGACTATAGTGAAACATTTTCACCTGTATTGCGTTATTCTACCTTGAGACTTCTTTTTGCATTGAGTGTTCAATTAAATTTAAAAATGAACCACTTAGATGTACCAACAGCATTTCTAAATGGTAATATTGATGAATACTGGACCTTATAGACAGTACCGTTTTCTTAGGCATTACGTTAGATAACAGATTACAGTGGGGGCCCCATATAAGTGGTCTATCGAACAGGCTCAGCTCTGCGGCTTACGCAGTTAAAAGAATTCGTCGTCTGACAGATGTTGATACTGCCAGACTGGTATATTTCAGCTATTTTCACAGCATTATGTCATACGGTATTCTACTTTGGGGTAATGCTGCTGATATAGATGCAATATTTGTGCTGCAGAAAAGGGCCGTTCGTGCGATTTACAATATGGGTCCAAGAGAGTCGCTAAGAAACAAATTCAAGGCAGTTAACATAATGACAGTTCACTGCGTATATATATTAGAAAACTTGTTGTATGTACATAAAAACATTGACTCTTTTAATAAAAAGAGTGAATGTACATCATATAACTTACGAAACCAAAACAAACTTGTTATAAATTCTAGTAGGCTGCATAAGATTAACAACTCATTTAAGGGTAACTGTATACGTTTCTATAATAAACTCCCACAAGACGTTCTAAAGATGTCAATTAATAAATTCAAAGTCTTTGTTAAAAGAAAGTTGATAGAAAAATCGTATTATAAGTTGCAAGATTACCTAGACGATAGAAACGCTTGGGAGTGAACAAATTGCTCTAATTTTAATTAAAATATAGTAAACTAATTTGTTATTGTAATGATGATGGTAAAAAAAAAAACCCGACTGAGTTTGTTGTGGGTTCTTCTCGGATCAGGGCGCGAAGGAACCCTCGTAACTTTAGATTTTAAGCCGATCTTGAGTACCGTCATCAGATGTATATTAGAATCAGAGTGTGGAAAAAAAATATAATTTGACGATTCAAAAGTGCTGTAATATGCCTACTTGAATAAAGATATTTTTGATTTGATTTGATTTGAATGTGTATTTATGGAAATACTAGAAAATTCTAATTTCAAAAATTGTAATAATAAAGTTTTGAGGTTAAAAAAGGCCATATATGGATTAAAACAATCAGCGAGGGCTTGGTACATAAAAGTGGAATCCAGTTTGTTAAAGTTAGGTTTTAAGAAGTCTAAATATGAACCCTGTCTATTTGTAAAATGTTATGATAATGCAAAAGTTTATGTAGCAATATTTGTTGATGACTTTTTTGTTTTCTATAATTGTGAAAGTACTTATAAAAATTTGAAAAGTGTCTTAGAGTCAGATTTTAAAATTAAAGATATGGGACAAATAAAAAATTGCCTTGGCATGAATGTAAATGTTAAAAATAATTGTGTGACTTTAGATCAAAAACAATTTATTGAAAATATTTTGAAAAAATTCAATATGATTAATTGTAAAACTTCAGACACTCCAATGGAAGTGAACTTAAAATTAGAAAAGGCAGTAAATGACAATTGTTGTGAAGCATATCCTTATCAGCAATTAGTTGGATCACTGATGTATCTTTCAGTTCTCACAAGGCCAGATATTTCTTATAGTGTTAGTTTTTTGAGCCAATATAATACCTGTTTTAATGAAACACATTGGAAGCATTTGAAAAGACTATTGAGATATTTACAAAAAACCAAACATTTTGGATTGATTTTTAAGAAAAATAGTACTGATTTACATGGTTTTGTTGATGCAGACTGGGCATCTTGTAATATTGACAGAAGGTCTTATACAGGTTATTGTTTTAAGTTGTCAGGTTGTGTAATTAGTTATGAGTCTCGTAAGCAAAGAACAGTAGCTCTATCTAGCACTGAAGCTGAGTATATGGCACTTTCAGAGGCATGTAAAGAAGCCATTTATTTAAGAAATTTAATGTCAGAACTTGGTGTAAATGATAAAAATAAATCATTAAGCTTGTATAGCGATAATCAAAGTTCTTTAAAATTGGCTTCTAATCCATTATTCCATAAACGTACTAAGCACATAGATGTACGTCATCATTTCACTAGGGAATGTGTTGCAAATAAAGACATTCAAATTAAATATTTACAAACTGCTTCTATGCCAGCAGATATATTTACTAAAGGGCTTTGCGTAAATAAACATTATAAATTTGTGAATATGATGGGAATAAGGGAAGTAAATTAGAAAAAGTGACTGCTAATATTGTTTGTTTCAATATTTATATCATTTTGTGTGACTTAAAATTGTATAGTAGTAGGAATATTTTGTTAAGAGAGGGTGTTATAAATTAATAACAAAATATACTACTAGTGCCATCTAGTGTATGGGAGATTTAACTTTGTAACCTTCTTGTATGACATTCAAATAAAAACGTCAGTCTGTTGTAAAATATCAACGAGTTTTATTAGAACTTATACGGTTTCGTGTTGTTTAAGTAATTTGCTTGAGGTGTTGTCCCAGCCTGTGCAACTGTCATTTTTTAACCCAGTTATTAAATTATGCACTTCTGTTTCATCTGTTTCTATTAAAACAAAAGAGTTTGATGGGGCATTATTTCTGCTGGTTGTAGTTATTTGCTTTATTTTAAAATTATTATTAGACAGTTTATCCGCTAGGGATTTGCCTACATTTATAAAATGATTGTTTATTAAGTTTACGGAAGATTGAGGCGATTTATCTAGGTTTAATAATGTTTGAGAGTTTTCTTTGTCTTTACCAATTTTAGTGACCTCTTTTATAACGTTCCATAGTTTTTTATTATTATGCTGTGCTTTTTTAATTTAATTTTTTTCATATGAATTTTTCACCTTTTTCAGGATTTGATTACAATAGTTTCTTTAACGTTCGTATGTAAGTTTTAACAATTCATCGTTAGGTGATGCTTTGCTTTTCTTATGTAATTTGTCCCTATGTTGCATACATCGCAACAAACCAGCAGTAATCCAGGGTTTGATTATTCTTTTTCGTCTAGATACTTTTTGGAATAATGTATGTTTTTTTATGGCTGTTTGAAGTAGTTTTATCAAAGTATTTATCATAAGGTTGGGCTCAGTATAATTATAAATTGGGCTAAAGTCAATGTTTTTAATATCATTATTCAATAATTTGTAATTTATTATTAGTTTTTGTAGATTATTGACGTTGCGGTCTTTTATCTTATTTTGGATACATAACAAGACAGGCTTATGATCTGTTAATGTGCAGTCTGGAATCAAGATTAAAACAGGATACCTAGTTTTAATAATAAAGTGATCAATGCATGTACCGCTTTCTTCCCTAATGACGTGCGTGTGTGCTGGTAATAAACCGTGATATGCCAATAACATCAGGCATTTTCATTATTAATAGCTATATTAATGTCTCCTGTTATGATTATATTTTTATAATTTGAAATATTATTTAGTATTTTGGCTAGCGATGAAAAGAATGGTTCAATATTTTTGTAAGCCGGTGATCTGTAAATAGCTAAAATGGCCGTGTGGTTATCAATTGTGACAATCAATGAATTACTGTCAGCCAGATCAGGTTCTTGTATTTTAACGCATAGGTTCCCTAACGTATGCTATCACTCCGTCATTTTGCTTATAGTTTTTAGAGCTTACGAAAGATTGATAGCCTTATATCTATTGTGACAATCAATGAATTACTGTCAGCCAGATCAGGTTCTTGTATTTTAACGCATAGATTTTCCTTAACGTATGCTATCACTCCGTCATTTTGCTTATAGTTTTTAGAGCTTACGAAAGATTGATAGCCGTTTAGCTTAGGAATATATGGCGTATTAAGTAACCAATATTCAGTGAGTACAACAATATCAAAGCAAATCTTAAGTCATGTTAAAAGTATTTCAAACCCATTCATATTGCAGTTTATACTGCGAATATTTTGTGTAATTACAGTGAGATGGATGGGAAATTTTGTAAAAAGCTGCTGACAGTTTTCAACGTCACATATTTTAGATGTTGTTACCGAAATATTATCTATGTATTCGTTTAATTCGTTAGGATTAAGACAATAAAAAGGATATTTAAAAAATGGATTAAGCAGGAATACAGTTAAGTCTAGTCATTTGGAGCTTATGAGATTGTCCAGGTCTGTGGTTGAGAGGATGCGTATTTGTGGTGAATTCTCTTTTTTGCGGAGAAATACAGAGCCTTGTGAAGTCCAGCAGAAAGCATATGCATAATTTTTTTGGAAATTTCGGGCTAAATAAAACAATTTCTGTGTTTTACGGGTTAGAGATTCAGATATGTATATCGGTGTTGTTGGTTTCTGAATTTTGAGATGACTAGAATTGAGTTTCTCTACTTTGCTTTTATTCTTATTGAAATCCTTCACTCCACTGATAATTTTGTCTTTCATTATTTTGGTAGTAAATTCCACGCGTATGCCATCCGTAGAGTTCTTTTTTTGAGTTCTATAGATATCCTTTATTTTGGTACGCATCTTGGGAGGTTTCGTATATCCAAACTAGTTGTGATTTACGTTCGATAGTTTCTAATTTTTCTTCTAGTATCTGAATAGTTTTTTTGTCTTCCTACCTTTTAGACTCGAGTACGGATATGCGGGTTAAGAATTCATCATATTTATTTGACATCAATTCCAGATAACATGTCTTTCACGAGCGTAGTGACACTAGATTCTTCTCCCTCAAGTTTTCTTTTTTTACTCGTAAGTGTAGTTATGTCCGGTACGGAACCGTAGTGAGTAGATAATGTCGCTGTATTTTCAGGCTCATCATCCATTTGAGTAACAGCCTGATTCGTTCCGCATAGTGCCGGTGATGTAGGAGGGGTACGTTTCAGTGGCATGTTGGAATAGCTGTGACTCGGTTCGATTACACTAACAGATATTTAACATCAGTCGCGTACCAATCCCAGACACATTATTTCGTTCGTTATGTTTACGTTGCTAGTAGTTATATTTTACTTGGTCGGGTTATAGTAATCGAACTATATTTTTTGCGATAAGCAAGATTCGGTATCGCCCTCTATTTTTATAAACCTGTATTAAGTCATCTAATCGTAATATAGTTATTAGAAACACCGATAGGTGTCTCCTTATGTATATGTATTTTTTTATTAAATGGATCCTGATTGGTCGGACTTTATAGCTGTTGTGAGAATTATGCTTTAAAGGATGTCAAAAACGATCACGGAACATTCCCGATATATGTAATCAGAATTTTTATTGCATATTACTTATGGTTTGAGAAAGATATGTAAAAAGAAAACATATATTATTGAAAGTTCAGCACTATTTTAGTTATTATAGTTTTTATGACTTTTACTATCATAACTGTTTTTTTTAAATGTCGAGAAAATGTTTTATTGGAATTGTCTGTTAACAATGTCACTTAATATTTGCACTGAAACTAATCACTTCACAACAAACTCAAGGCTTATCACTGATTCTAAATAATTTTGCGTAAATTTATTGCACAGACTTAATGTTTACCGTGGCAACAGCGCCATCTCCTCCCTAGAAATGGTTCTAATATGGGGGACACCACCCTGTGGGACAGACCCTTNGAATTTGTTTCTTAGCGACTCTCTTGGACTCATATTGTAGATCGCACGAACGGCCCTTTTCTGCAGCACAAATATTGCATCTATATCAGCAGCATTACCCCAAAGTAAAATGCCATATGACATAATGCTGTGAAAATAACTGAAATAGACCAGCCTGGCAGTTTCAACGTCCGTAAGACGGCGAATTCTTTTAACCGCGTAAGCCGCAGAGCTGAGCCTGTTCGATAGACCTCTTATATGGGGCCCCCACTGTAGCTTACAATCTAAAGTAATGCCTAGAAAAACGGTACTATCTACCAGATCAAGTTCCTCATTATTAAGTTTAACAATGGTTCTCACTTGCTTTACGTTTGGTAATGTGAATTTAATACATTTTGTTTTTTTCCCGTTCAGTAATAAGTTGTTTGCTTCAAACCATTGTACTACTTTATTGAGCGAATTGTTTACCTCGTCAAAATCTGTTTGTTGTCGATTAACTTTGAATATTAGAGAAGTGTCATCAGCAAACAAAACTATCTCATGACCGTCCTTGACAAAATAAGGAAGGTCATTAATGTAAATGAGGAACAGAAATGGTCCTAATATGGAACCCTGTGGAACACCTAGTTTCGTTACAGACCCTTCTGAAAGTTTTCCATTAACACAGACCTTTTGTGTTCTATTAGTTAAATAGGAACTCATCAGGTCTAATGCAGCGTCTGTGATGCCATAGTGACGTAATTTCCCGATCAGAGTTTCAACAGGGACACAATCAAAGGCCTTAGACAAATCACAGAAAACACCAAGCGCGTCTCGTGATTCCTCCCAGGCCTCGTAAATATTATGTAATAACTGTACACCAGCATCGGTTGTTGAACGAGCTCGCGTAAATCCAAATTGCTTACTGTGTAATAGATTATATTTTTGAAAATGTTGTAGCAATTGGTTTAATGTCATTTTCTAGAATATTTTACTGAAAGTCGGAAGAACCGATATTGGACTAAAGTTAGAGGGGTCTGTAGTACTGCCCGACTTAAACATTGGTATAATTTTACTGTACTTCATTAAGTCAGAAAATACACCCAGCAATGTAGATTGCTACACAGTTATTAAAAATTTCAGCCATGCCATTTGCAAGGATGTTAATTAATGATCTTGCAAGGTTAACAGATAGACCCCAATCATTTGTTTTCTTATTAGTGATTAAATTAAATGACTAAATAACGTCCGAGCTATCGACATGGCGGAATTTGAAAATACTTCCTTACAAATAGCCTGCCTTACTTCTTTCATCCCGTTCCTAATTTCCTCATATTCCTACGGCATCGGATATATAAGCGAAAAACTACCAATTACCGAGAGACCTCCGAAAATATTCACCATATTTATTTGTAATTCAGCATATATTATTCTCGCGTGTCGTAGTCCCTAACTAAAAACGTGTTTCCCTATATTCCCACGGGATCCCGTTATAAGCGAAACTAAGAGATTTCCTTAACCATTCGCCCTTTGGTTTGACAGTCATACATGTTACTTTGACTTAAAAAACTGGATAACTATAAAAGATGAAAGAGTGGATATATGTAATGATTTCTGCCATTCATTGTTGCACCGTTTTCACATTGCGTGCCGAACATTCCAGGTGTATCGCACTGTGCTACGTGCCACGCAGCTTCGAGACTGCCTGCCGGCTCACCAGGTGACGCCAATTGAGGGATATAGGGTAAGAGTTGACCATTCTCTTGCATGCGTCATTTAAAAGAGTGCTCTATACTCACTTGAGTATATCTAGAAATCCAAAAAAAAAGAGTTTACACATGTTTACAGATACACATACGCGCGTACACACACACACAATTGTTTGCATTATTGTTTAAGTAATTTTAAGTTAGCATTACTCTGTAATTTTTTATTTTTATAAATAGATGTCATCTGTCATGGCCTTATTTTAAACGTGATATAAAACGGTCTTATTATAAATAAAGTTAAAAGTGCGTGCGTATAAAGTACACATGTCAGAAGTGAAGCTTCTTTGGCAAACTAATTTTTAATTCTCGTTTATATTTATACAAAACTTTAGATTTCTGAGACTTGGAGGGAAAAAAGGAAGATAATTTAATGCATTTAATTGTCATTTAAATATTAAATATATATTGTTTATCTAATAAACAACGACACAGAATAAATCCACTCTGATGTAAGTGGACATTAAGCCAGGGACAGCAACCTGCGGCCCGCGGACCGCTAGTTGGCTACCCCTGATCTAATAAACAACGACTCTGAATAAATCCACTCTTATGTAAGTGGACATTAAGCCAGGGGTCGGCAACCTGCGACCTGTGGGCCGCTAGTTGGCTATCCCTAATGTAATAAACAACAACTCAGAAAAAATCCACTCTGATGTAAGTGGACATTAAGCCAGGGGTCGGCAACCTGCGGCCCGCGGACCGCTAGTCGGCTACCCCTGATCTAATAAACAACGACTCTGAATAAACCTCGGAAGATGAAATTATAAAAATAATTAAATCACTTAATAAAACGAAGTCCGTCGGTTATGATTCAATATGTACTAATATAATTAAGGAGTGTAAAGTTATTATCGCTCCAATTATTGCAAATTTACTTAATAAATCATTATCACAAGGAATATTTTCGAATAAATTAAAGATATTTGTAGCGAAACCACTTTATGAGAAAGGCGATCGTGGTAATATTAATAACTATAGACCTCTAGCATTAATTCCAATAATTTCAAAAATCTTTGAAAAAGCTATGCACAATAGATTGATAAAATTTGTAAATAAAAATAATATTTTAAAACCAGAGCAATTCAGTTTCCAAAAGGATAAGTCCACAACATTAGCTGCTTTTTGTTTTATGAAATGTGTAACAGAGTTTATTAATAGAAAGATACCTGTGAGCCCCTTCGAACTGGCTCACCACATAAACTATACCGGTTCAGTCAAAATGTAGAAAATGGATATAAGTGAAACGCCTTCTAATATTTAATACTAGAGCCAGAGTGCTTCCTGTGACTGTCGTGTGTGGCGTCTTAGCTGCGAATGGTGACAGCGTGAAAATGCAGAATCGAGGTGACTGCGCGGGCGCCGTTATCTATTCAAACCTCTATCCCTGGTAGGGTGGCCCCGCGCAGATCTATGGTCGCTGCCGCCAGATATTACACACGACTTCACTGGGACCGCACTCTGTACCCTTCTTATCTTTATTGCCTAACTATTTGCAATTCTATAACTAAATTAAACATAATCCTCCTATTACAATGTACACTTATTAACAAAGGGATTCTAATACAAAGAGACTAAACACAATGAGAAACTATAGCATAAAATAAGCCTAACCTACGACAATTACTAAGAACCATAAAACTATTTATATTTACAAATATGAATAAATAAGTCCGATAATATTATATAAAAAGTCGCGAACA
>JACTOM010000131.1:46586-58453 GCA_015832385.1 Elymnias hypermnestra
GAAACGAGTCCCAGTCCGTTTCTCCAAACGCCAACCTCACCTGCACGCGGTGCACCCTGCTTCTACCGACGAGGCTCTGGCGACCGACAAATGGCGGTATAACCATTCTCCTTAGCTGACCTAAATGCCACAGACCGATAACGGGCAGCAGCGTTATCGGTGCGATAAGGTCAGCACTGCGATCACCAACCCGCCTGCCAAGCGTGGTGATTATTGGCAAAACCACACATGATGACGACAAGGCAGCAACGGCCCCCAGTCCCCGGCAGCCCCGCTTTTCCAATAATCACCACGCTTGGCAGGCGGGTTGGTGATCGCAGTGCTGACCTTATCGCACCGATAACGCTGCTGCCCGTTATCGGTCTGTGGCATTTAGGTCAGCTAAGGAGAATGGTTATACCGCCATTTGTCGGTCGCCAGAGCCTCGTCGGTAGAAGCAGGGTGCACCGCGTGCAGGTGCGGTTGGCGTTTGGAGAAACGGACTGGGACTCGTTTCTCCCTTACACCCCGAATATCTGGCGTCCATCAAATGAATGGAGAGGATTTCGCCCCGTTTCAGTGGGTATTCTGGTTACAGTGAGTCCCACACTCCTGGATGGAGCTGTATACTCTATCCAGCGTGCGTTAAAGCATTTCCCAGCGACTAAAAAACCTTATAACACTATGCCGTAAGACATAATGCTATGAAAACACACCAAATACACCATTATAGCAGTTTTAAAATCCCATGGTCTTACTTTTCTAACAGCAAATGCAGCTCAACTATCTTTGCTTGCTAGAGTCTTAATATGGGCACCCCACTGAAGCCCAGAAGTAAATAAGTAGAAGCCCATTAACGTCCTACTGCTGGGCACAGGCCTCCTCCCTCATATGAGGGTTTTTAGAGCATAGACCCACCACGCTGCTCCACTGCGGATTGGCAGGCATAGTACACAAGTGCACTCTCTATTCCTTCACTCTCATAGTCCGGTGTGACGGAAATCCGACACGACCGGAGAGAGATCAGGCGCAGGACCGACGGCTTAACGTGCTCTCCGAGGCACGGGGGTGGATCACACCGCCAACTTCCCAACTTCGGCCAAATATTGAGAAAATCTTAATAGAAAACTCAATATCGATTTGGAATTGGCCCGACCCATGTCTGTAGTCGAACATGCTAACCACTAGACCAATGAGTGAAGCCCAGAGTCTAAGGTTATTCCTAAGAAGACTGTAATAACTTTCTTTACTGGAATAATATCTGTGTGGATATATTTACAGACTTCTTTTGCATTTGGAAAAGTGAACTCAACACATTTATTCACCATTGTGAGACATGTGACAGGGTAATTAACATCGTTATAATTTTCTACACTTCTATCTACTTGGAACAGCAATGAAGTGTCGTCAGCAAATACACAGCATCACGCCTCATTCCATAGGGGTAGGCAGAGTCCACGTCCTTCCACTTGCCAAGATCCTTGATTATCTCCTTCGCTTCTTTCATTCTCATTCAACCTTTCATACAAGTTCGTCAGTTTAGAGTACTTTTGACCTGGTTCTTATTTGAAATGTCCTTGGTCTTTCCCTTCCAACTTTCGAATTCACTCTTGACTCATAAATCCTTTTTGTCAGTCTCCTTTCTTTCATTATCTGCATATTCAAACCTGCTAAGCATACCTTTCTCAATTTTAGTCACTACATCTTCTATACCACAACGTTCTCTTATCACACTATTGATATTAATTGTATTTAGTAGTATAAGTGTAACTTCACAGCGTACATTAAACAGAGGCTTATAAGTGTTTTCGTTGAACAAAATTAATATCCATAACTACAATGAAAGTTGTGCTTCATCTCCACTGTCGGAGTTCCGTGCATACAGTTTGAATATAGTTTCAGAGGGTGCTTGCGGTCTGGGGTGTTGAAATCCAATTACCCAGATTATCGTAGCATTTAACAACTCACTTTGTAACCCCTGTCCGTTAATCGAAGAATTAAACCGATAAACCTTTGTTAATAAAACAACCACAGAGCTATGCAAGTTATAAAAACATTGTGGTTAAATGATACAGCTGCAAAGAGCCATGGGCGCCGCAATTGGCCTTGGACTCTCTGCCAAGCGCCTTCCATGCATATGGGGTATATGCATGGAAGGCGATATGGCAACTGGGACTTATTGGCAAATTTATATTTGTTTCAATATAAAAATTACATATTTGGTTAAATATTCAAAATATAATATTTGTTTCAATATTCATAGTTTCATATTTGTTTCGTTATTCAAGTTTTCATATTTGTTTTAATACTCAATATATAATATTTGTATCAATGTTTAAACTTTCATATTTGTTGCAATATTCAAGATTTCCTTTTATTTCAATATTAAAAATTACATATTTGGTTAAATAATCAAAATTTAATATTTGTTTCAATATTCATAGTTTCATATTTGTTTTAATATTCAAAATTTCATATATGTATCNAATGCATTTTTATTTTATTTTTATTTTTAAATGCAATGTTTAGAAATTCATATTTGTTTTAAAATTCATAACTTCATATATGATTCAATGTTCAAAAATTCATATTTGTTTCACTATTAAAATTTAATATTTGTTTCAATATTTAGAAATTCATATTTGTTTTAATATTCAAAATTTTATATATGTTTCGATATTCAAAAATTCATACTTTTTTTAAAATTAAAATTTAATATTTGTTTCAATGTTTAGAAATTCCTACTTGTTTTAATATTCAAAATTTCATATATGTTTCAATATTCATAATTTAATATTTGTTTCAATATTTTTAGTCTTGAACTTCAAATGATTTTATGACACAGTAAAATCTGTTTGATAGTGAGCTTTTCTGTATTTATTTCAGTAATAGTTGCAATTACGTATTTTATGAAATGAGTGATAATTTCAATATTACTACTTAAATCGTCAAGATGTTGGTACACTTTCCCCATTCTCTTGCCAGATCTATCCTTATATGTATCTGTAGTTTATACACTCGTAAACTGATTGCACCTACCCTCGGGTACAAGAATTTCAATTACATTATTGATTTCATAAAGTTTAAGGAGTATTTGTGTAGTGAACTTGTTTTCTGTATATATATTTGTAACAATTGTTATGATATGAATCCATGATAGTTTACTCAATTGAAATTAATCCAAATTATATCACAATGGATAAATATTTCCCGGTTCTCATGTATATATTACTTTTAATTTGACAAAAGACAAGGGTGAATTGTTAAATGTAAGGAAAAGATTTTAATTAAACCACATTTGTGTGCAGAGTTAGTCTCATTCTTTAGATATTTGGCATATTAATATAAGGTTTATAGAGGAACCAATCTAAGGTCTTTCTAATATCAAAACGAAACATTTCTTATTAGATGCATTTGAATATGTACATGGTGAATTTAATAAAAACCTTAAACTCTTATCAACATAGATATCTCAAATAGGTAAATTAAGAGGCAAATATTCTCTTGAAGTTGATGATGATAATCCAAATGATATCATAACGATGGTAGAGAAAGTTGGGTGTGGCAGAAGAAGCATAAAAGTAAAATAAATTCGGAAAAGACGAGAGCGCCGAGAAGTAAGAAAGTAAGAAATAGCGTGCTAAAAGAATGTTGTGGAATAAAAAAAGATGTAGTGGCTAAAATTGAGAAAAATATGCTTAGATGGTTTGGGCATGTAGAGAGAATGAATGAAAGGAGTCTGACAAAAAGGATTATGAGTCAAGAGTGAATGTTACTAGACCAAATGCAGGACAATTTAAATGAGGGCCAGGTCAAGAGAACTCTAAACCGATGAACTTGTATGAAAGGTTTAATGAGAATGAAAAAAGCGAAGGAAATATGCAAGGATCGTGACATGTAGAAGGACGTGGTCTCTGCCTACGCCCATGGGAATGAGGCGTGATTCTATGTATGTATCTTAACGAGTAGTTTATATAATCTCAGTTGGATAATACACATTTATTTATAAATAAAAAGGCACTTTATAAAGGAACAAGTTAATCAAAAGGTACCACGGAATGGGTATGACTCACTCGCACTCGTACGTTTGTGATACCCTCGTCAGACTGCTGTACGTAATTCAATCTAGGCGGACCCATCAATCCGGCGTTTCTCACGCATATATTACTGCTGATTTGACAAATGACAAGGGTGACTCGTTTAAAATAAAGAAAATATTTCAACCAAACCATATTTGTGTGCAGTTTGTCTTTTTGTCAAAATATTTGCTTTAGTGCCACTGTCTCAATTTGTTAGTTGCTACGGGACTGTAGTCTATTGGAGTATGGACACAATATCTACCGGCAGAGTCGAGGTTTCAGATTTCTGACTTCACCCAGCTACTCCCGGGTTTTTCTCAACTGCAGTTGAGGGGTGTGGGCCTCGAAGCCATTTTCCGTCCATCTAGATCAATTCCATGAGTTGTTCATTCGAGTTTCACCACGGTCATTGCGTCGTCTTCGCCGTCACCATCGCCTACGTCAGGAGGTGTATGTATGGGGAGTTGTCCGCGTGATGAAACATATTCCTCATCAACTTCTGGACGAACACCTCCAAGGTGGGCGTCCTGGTGTCAACTTTATCCAGCTGTGAGCTCCATCCACGTTTTGGGGGCGCCCTTGATCAATACAAGATTCCTCCACACTGTCTGATATGAGGCTAACGTCAATGCTGTTCCAAGCCGAGGTTAGGTCTCACAGGGGACGACCTTGTTACGCCAATAGGACTAACAGCTAAAGACCCTCAGAACAACAGGTGTCTGTTTGTAATTTAATTGTTGGATATAATAAAATTCGGGAAATTCCAAGTGAATTCCAGCCACGTAATATAATGTTGAGAATAGAAATTGTTTCTTTGATATAAAATTTGCTGTCATAAACTCAATCTTCTTACTAAAAGGGGGGGGGAGGTTGTAAATAAAAATCATTGTAAATAAGTAATTAAATCACATCCAACTTTGTTTCTAAATAACTTATTATGTAAAAAGGATATCATGGGAGAAGGTAGATGGATTTTAGATGCACCTGGATCCAAAAAATCAAATAAAAATAAAGCGCAAGAGAATTCTCGTAACTTTAGAATTTGAGTAATTCAAGCACTACTGGTAATAATACATCGAAAAACCCATATTCCTCATTTCGAAGTGCTAAATAAGTTTGAAAATAGATTTCAAATGTCTCCAAACCACGAACAATCAAATTAATTAATATTTCTTATATTGATTTCTCCCAATTCAATACAAAGCAATTCAAATGCTCCAACGTAACCGATAGCTATTAATTAATTTTTCGCGTCGGCGAACGCTGTAGGCGTTATTCTTTACATCACTGTCGCTAAAATATTTGGGAAGGCTTTCAAATTTTAATACACCTCTTTAATCGACCCCTGAAACTCTAATAGAAAGAAAGAAAGAAAAGAAAGAAAATTATTGAAATACTTGTAGACTTTCCAAATAATAACATCTTAACGTGAATACGTCTTTAAAAACAATACCATCATCAGGGGATACTTTTGGTGTTACAGCTACGTATCCATCACCTGTATCCTAAATTCAATTACAAAACTGGATAGCTAAATCATCAAAATAAATTATAACGCTAAGTAAGGGCTGTAACACATCGTGTGCGGCGAAGGGGAAAGCCTCATCATTTTGAAGGTCATTTGCGTATTGAAACGTATCTATGTACAATAGACGTACAAAAAAAGAGTGTGTTTAATTGCCTGTTGGTTCTTTACTGCATTTAGACACATTTTACTGAAAAACACAACATTATACTGATATAAATATGATGAATTTAAAATTCAATTATGTTTTAGCAGAAGAAGTTTTACATCTTACAAGTGTACATTACAAGCTTTCATTTATTTCATAAAGATCGTTTTGTATAGTTTGGTTTATTTTCATTAGTTCTAAATACTTTTAATAGATTTCATATTGATTTTTATCAAGATCATAATAAAAATAAAATAAAATAAGCCTTTACGTAACTTTATTTGTAACGTTATCATCTAAGGTAGTAGATACATTAGAAGATAACGTTACAAATAATTCATGCTATTACAATAATTAATAAACAGTTCATTTAAAATTACAATAAAAAAAGAAAAGTAAATTATATTAAATCATTACCAATACTACTATTTAATTGTAATGCTATATTTATTATTATCATTATTTTAATTTTTTTCTTTAGGTAATAGTCGCCTCTTGGGCGTAGGCCTCCCTTAGTTTCCTCCAAGTATCGCGGTCGCGACTTATAGTCAACCATCCTGATCCTACCTTTTGAGTAAAGCTGTCTCTTCATCATGTCTCTCCATTGACACTCGTTTGTGTTTGTTTTCTTGCCCTTATCCCACTAGGTGGGGTCGGCACAGCATGTTTCCTTTCGCCACTTCACTCTATCCGCTGTCATTTCTACATTCACACCCTTAATACACATATCCTCTTTCACACAATTCATCCACACTTTTTTTGGTCGCCCTCTCCCGGCCCTGCCGCTTACCATCATATTTAGAACCCTCTTACATACATGGCTATCCTCCCTTCTCATTACATGTCCATACCAGGCTAACCTTCCACTCCTTAACTTCTCGGTCACTGGTGCTACTTTCACACTTCCTCTAATATACTCATTCTTAATCTTATCCAATTTTGTCACTCCACACATCCATCTCAACATTCGCATCTCCGCTGCATGCAATTTCCTTTCATTCTCCCCTTTGGTGGCCCAGCACTCTGATCCATACAGGATGACAGGTCTTACGATCGTCTTATAAATCTTCCCCTTTAGTTTAAGGGGCATTCTGGCATCGCAAATTGTTCCCGAGACCTGCCTCCACTTCATCCAACCTGCATTTATCCTGCTAGTAACATCTCGGTCAATGCCGCCGTCGTTTTGGAAGATAGAGCCGAGGTAACGGAAATCTGAGCAGACTCGAAGGGAAACACCATCTAAGACAATCGAAGAAAAACTGGATGGATCCCCGAAATCACAGAACAGATGTTCTGTTTTGGTCCTATTGATCTTCAACCCTGCGTTTTCCAGTTTTTCCTGCCATATTTCTAGCCTTCTCTGTACCTCAGCTCCATCCTCTCCAACAAGCACAATGTCATCGGCAAACAGCATGCACCAGGGTGCTTCCTCTTGTATGGCACTCATTCTGTTAATTTTTCTGCCCAACGACAGTTGTCCATTCTGGAGATATGTCCTGCCCATTGCCATTTTAGTGAACGGATTGTTGTCCTAATATCATGTAATTTAGTTCTTTTCTAATTGTTTCATTTCTATATTATCCATTAATTTTATTCCTATCATATTTCTCTCCATATTTCTTTGGCAGATTCCTATTTTATCTTCGTCTTTCCTTCTAAGCGACCACGTTTGACAACCGTAACTTAAGGAGGGCATAATAACGGTTTCATAAAATCTTTTCTTTAAATTAATATTTATTTGTTTATTTATTCCAAGCAAGTGCAACTCTTCTCTGTATTTCTTTCGCTAGTTGATTTTAAAGATTATATTTAGACACAAAGAAAAGTTCACGGAACGCTTACTCGTTGCTTAGTTAACGTTTGTCAGCCGCGTTGGACTAATACGTATATATAGGACGTTTACGAAACACCAAGTAAGCCTTGGCTGTTAATTAACAATAATTCTACTGCCATTTATTAGATTTTTTTTAATTATGCGTTATCTCATTACTCTCTATAATAATGTCACCAATTTTAAGTAAGTCCTAAATTTGATTCTACGCAGACGAAGTTGCTCAGAACAGTTAGTATATATCGTACACAAAATACCGGTTATCACAATAAAGGTACGCATTAAATGAAATTATAAAACCTTTTATAGTATCAAATAAAGTTTACGTTGTTTTATTTAAGTACTTTGTTAACAGTGAGTCGTAAATTTTAAGTTACTTATGATAAAGCTTTTGAAGAGTTGGTACCTGAATCTCCTCATTCCTTGGAATTTATCATCTATGCTATTTCATTCGGGAATGGCGTTACATATTTGCCTCTATGTAGTTTTAAGGAATATGTCAAAAATATATAAAAGGCATATTAAAATGTTGAAGACAATTTAAGGGATGGAAATATTTGGACTTGGCTCCAGTTGCACATGAAAGCTAAATGGGATCTAAAAATGCTAAAGTCCACTATCCACACTCTTTACGTACAGAAATACTAGTGACGATTCAAAAGTAGCTTCTGAACCTACTGGAATAAAGTATTGACCACAAGTTAGTAAGTGGACTGTATTCCACTGCCGGAGAAGGTTGGGTACAAGGCAACGCATTCTTGCGCACGTCAGTCCGTCTCCTCGTCCTAATTGGGACACTAGGGAATGCAAAAGTTGAATCCCTATACTCATGGATATAGCGTGTTGCCAGTGATGACCTACGGCTCCGAAAAGTGGTCGCAGAGTCACTCAGCGTCCGAAGGAGAGAAGGCTATGAAATCAGAAATGAGGAGATCCGTAGCAGAACCAATGTCACCGATATAGCCCAGCGAATCGCGAACCTGAAGTGGCATTGAGCAGGGCACATAGTTCGAAGGACCGATGGACGTTGAGGGCCTGAGGTGCTGGAGTGGCGACCCCGCATCGGACGGCGCAGTGCCGGCAGACCCACAAGGTGGACCGATATAAAGAGGATGAAGAAAGGCCGGTAGACGCTGGAGCCAAGTGGGGCCAAGCCACGTGAGACCTATGTCCAGCAGTGGACATCCTTCGGTTGAAGCGACGAGGACGACTATTGGATAAAGATAGTTACGCTGGATTTAAGGGGGCACTGCGGGGCATCCTCTCTTTGCGAATCCCACATTCCAGAGCCTATTAGGGTTTGTGTTAAAACAAAGTGGAAGGTGTGCCCACAGTGCCTCGTAGACCATGTCACGTATTCTCCTGCCCCTCTTCAACTATCTCAACAATTTTCGGTACCATTCAATTTATGGAATTCTTTACTAGATAACATCTGTCACTTACAGTCATTAGTCATCTTTAAAACACGAATGAAAACTTTCTTTATGTTGTATATTTTTATTTTATATCTCCTCTGAATATATGTAATAGGCATTTATTTATAACTGCCTCATTGGTCTAGTGGTTAGCATGTTCGACCATGAGGTCCTGGGTTTGAGTACCGGGTCGGGCCAATTAAAAACCAATATTGAGTTTCTATTAAGATTTTTCTCAATATTTGCCCGAAGTTGGGAAGTTGGCGGTGTGATCCACCCCCGTGCCTCGGAGTGCACGTTAAGCCGTCGGTCCTGCGCCTGATCTCTCTCCGGTCGTGTCGGATTCCCGTCACATCGCACTATGAGAGTGAAGGAATAGAGAGTACACTTGTTGTGTACTATGCCTGCCAATCCGCAGTGCAGCAGCGTGGTGGGTCTATGCTCTAAAAACCCTCGCTCCTTGGAGTGAGGATGCCTGTGCCCAGCAGTGGGACGTTAATGGGCTGCTACTTAGGCATTTATAGATTTCTTTCACTTATATATATTAATGTATATTATTTTTTAGTTTCTAGCACTGTTCCGCCTCATTATTTATGTTATTCAGCTTCTCATCATACAAAGGTTGACTGGAAGAGATTGCTTGTAGCAATACGCTGTGTGTTCAAAAAGTATCGCGAATTTTGAATTTTCGCGGGTTACGTATATTCGAATTTCGAATTTTTTGTGGCGTTATGTTGGTACTCATGTCTCTCACTTATGCCGACAAGCTCGGCCATTTTGAATGTTCATTTAATTGTTGACAGCTGCTTTGCTTGCACGTGTTTTGGATCGTCTTCGATTTTTACCTATTCAAAAAAATGGATCAAAGAACCTGTATCAAATTTTGTGTGAAAAACGAAATTAAGTGCGCGGATGCATTCCGAATGTTGACTGTGGCATACGGAGAAGCTACCTTGGACCGAAGCAACGTTTATCGGTGGTACAAGATGTTCTCAGAAGGCCGAGAAGATGTGAACGACGAAGAGCGTGCCGGACGCCCGAGCACTTCAACAACAGACGAAAAAATTAATGAAATGGAGAAAATGGTATTGGCCAATCGTCGAATCTACATATGCTGAGAATGCTTGCCTTTGCACGCTTAAATCCTAGTAATAAGTCTCTTATTAATAAGTTTATATGTCTTTTTATTTTTATTACGTGTGCAATAAAGTGTTTTCTGTCCATCTTTTATCCCCTCTCGTCTCTTGCCTACGGAATGCTCGCGTACAATCATTCCCTTAGTGCAGGTTCATTGAAAGTGCCACCACCGAAGCCCTGAACTCTCCAACTTCAAGGCAAAAACGCCTGAAGTTGCTGCGGTTGAAATCTTGTTAGTAAAGGTTAAATGGTTATATAACTGAATGTTTTCTGATAAATTCTCCCAATTAAAGTGATTTGCTTGTAGCAGTGATACAAAATAGGCCTAAAGCTGACATCACGTACGGGGTTTATTGCACGTTAGTTCCACCGTGGCCGTTCAATATACGCGTACGACTGAAAGCTATGTTACAGACAACTTTTGCGATTTTTTCTTATAGAAATCTTGCTAATATTATTATTAATATATAGGCCGTTATTGAGGTCCTGGGTTCGAGTCCCGGGTCGGGCCAATTAAAAAATCAATATTGAGTTTTCCCTTAAGATTTTCTCAATATTTGCCCGAAGTTGGGAAATTGGCGGTGTGATCCNTGGGCTGCTACTGACTTATAGGCCATCATAGCATTTTTTGTAGATCTTTAGATAAGGAATTATCCTATCATATTTGTTATATCATTAATTAGGCGGCGCTTTGAAAGCTCTCAAGTGGTTTGACCTTTTCCGACACTCCCAACAATTATCGATATATTTCAAGCAAATTATAGAAAACCTTGTTAAATTATGTATTTAAACGTTCCTCGAGAATTAGTCTACTCATAATTTAAAACCGCCTAATAATCCGAATAGAATTTTTTCAAAGACTTTCGCCAATATTATCAGAGGTTGGATTAATAGAGAAATTGAATTAGGGCAAGCGATTTCATGAGAATTTCCATGTTTTTCAGAACATATTCAACCTTAATTTGGTGTAAGTAGTAATGAACTGAAACAAGTAACCAAGGTACATAGGGGTTCCGTTTATTACCCCATCGGTGTTTCCTTTGACGTGAAGTCATAAATTTTTTACGCTACAATCGACTGGTCCACTGCAAGTAGGTAATAAACTTTTACAGTTTCACGACAACCTTAAATTCCTTGTCCAAATTTAATTATATACAAGTGATATAGAAAACAGTTTACATGTACATGTGGAGGTGAATTTGCTTGGGTTTTATTGTATTAAACTTTATAATATATTTCAATTCCTTATTAATTATAAGTAATATGTTGTAAATTTCATTAAGAAAAGTGCGCCTACTTGCTGTAGTAAAACACCAAAAGACACTTGTACATAATCACACATTTGTACCTCCTGTAATATGTTACGAAAAGTATATCCTACCTACTGCACCAATTAGCACGAACTTCACAATAACGAATATATGCTTAGAGCGTATCCTATCGACTGCGCCAATTAACACTAACTTTTCAATTACGAATATATATGTTGAGAGCATCCCATCGACTGCTCCGACTAGCACGGACTTCTCAATAACCGATATATGCGTAAAGCGTATCTTATCGACTACATTAACTGGCACGAACTTTTCAATAACTAATATACGCGTAGAACGAATCCTACTAACTGCGCCAACTAGCACGAACTTCTCAATAACCAATATAATCGTAGAGCGTGTCCTACCGGCTGCGCCGAACAGCACGGCGCTCTCATTTACTATTATATGCATAGACCGTATCCTACCGACTGCGCTAA
>JACTOM010000131.1:61532-74226 GCA_015832385.1 Elymnias hypermnestra
TTTCTATTAAGATTTTCTCAATATTTGCCCGAAGTTGGGAAGTTGGCGGTGTGATCCACCCCCGTGCCTCGGAGAGCACGTTAAGCCGTCGGTCCTGCGCCTGATCTCTCTCCGGTCGTGTCGGATTCCCGTCACATCGGACTATGAGAGTGAAGGAATAGAGAGTGCACTTGTGTACTATGCCTGCCAATCCGCAGTGGGTCTATGCTCTTAAAACCCTCGCTCCTCGGAGTGAAGAGGCCTGTGCCCAGTAGTGGGACGTTAATGGGCTGCTACTGACTTATAGGCCATCAAAGCATTTTTTGTAGATCTTTAGATAAGGAATTATCCTATCATATTTGTTATATCATTAATTAGGCGGCGCTTTGAAAGCTCTCAAGTGGTTTGACCTTTTCCGACACTCCCAACAATTATCGATATATTTCAAGCAAATTATAGAAAACCTTGTTAAATTATGTATTTAAACGTTCCTCGAGAATTAGTCTACTCATAATTTAAAACCGCCTAATAATCCGAATAGAATTTTTTCAAAGACTTTCGCCAATATTATCAGAGGTTGGATTAATAGAGAAATTGAATTAGGGCAAGCGATTTCATGAGAATTTCCATGTTTTTCAGAACATATTCAACCTTAATTTGGTGTAAGTAGTAATGAACTGAAACAAGTAACCAAGGTACATAGGGGTTCCGTTTATTACCCCATCGGTGTTTCCTTTGACGTGAAGTCATAAATTTTTTACGCTACAATCGACTGGTCCACTGCAAGTAGGTAATAAACTTTTACAGTTTCACGACAACCTTAAATTCCTTGTCCAAATTTAATTATATACAAGTGATATAGAAAACAGTTTACATGTACATGTGGAGGTGAATTTGCTTGGGTTTTATTGTATTAAACTTTATAATATATTTCAATTCCTTATTAATTATAAGTAATATGTTGTAAATTTCATTAAGAAAAGTGCGCCTACTTGCTGTAGTAAAACACCAAAAGACACTTGTACATAATCACACATTTGTACCTCCTGTAATATGTTACGAAAAGTATATCCTACCTACTACACCAATTAGCACAAACTTCACAATAACGAATATATGCTTAGAGCGTATCCTATCGACTGCGCCAATTAACACTAACTTTTCAATTACGAATATATATGTTGAGAGCATCCCATCGACTGCTCCGACTAGCACGGACTTCTCAATAACCGATATATGCGTAAAGCGTATCTTATCGACTACATTAACTGGCACGAACTTTTCAATAACTAATATACGCGTAGAACGAATCCTACTAACTGCGCCAACTAGCACGAACTTCTCAATAACCAATATAATCGTAGAGCGTGTCCTACCGGCTGCGCCGAACAGCACGGCGCTCTCATTTACTATTATATGCGTAGACCGTATCCTACCGACTGCGCTAACCTGCACGGACTTCTCAATAACCAATATATGCGTAAAGCGTATCTTATCGACGACATTAACTGGCACGAACTTTTCAATAACTAATATACGCGTGGAACGAATCCTACTATCTGCGCCAACTAGCACGAACTTCTCAATGACCAATATAATCGTAGAGCGTGTTCTACCGGCTGCGCCTAGTAGCAAAGCGTTCCCATTTACTATTATATGCGTAGACCGTATTCTACCGACTGCGCTAACTGGCATGAATATCTCAATAACTAATATACGCGTAGAGTGTATCCTATCGACTGCATCAACTAGCACGAACTTTTCAATAACTAATATATGCGTAGAACGAATCCTGCTAACTGAGCCTACTAGCAAGAACGTATTAATAACGAATATATGCGTAGAGCGGATCCTACCGACTGCGCCAAATAGCACAGACTTGTCAATAACCAATATATGCGTAAAGCGTATTTTATCGTTTACATTAACTGGCACGAACCTTTGAATAATTAATATACGGGTAGAACGAATCCTACTAACTGCGCCAACTAGCACGAACTTCTCAATGACCAATATAATCGTAGAGCGTGTCTTACCGGCTGTGCCTAGTAGCACGGCGTTCCCATTTACTATTATATGCGTAGACCGTATCCTACCGACTGCGCTAACAAGTTCGGACTTCTCAATAACCAATATATGCGTAAAGCGTATCTTATCGACTACATTAACTGACACGAATCTTTGAATAATTAATATACGCGTAGAACGATTCCTACTAACTGCACCTACTAGCACGAACGTATTCATAACGAATATATGCGTAGAGCGTGTCCTACCGACTGCACCAAATAGCACGGCCTTCTCAATAACCAATATATGCGTAGAGCGTACCCTACCGACTGCGCCAAGTAGCACAGACTTCGTAATATTAAATTTTTCGTAAGCTTTCGATAGATCTATGAATACTTTTATCGTAAAATAAATTTTATTACATGTCATAACATTAAGTGTTATGACATGTAATAAAATAAACACCCACTACAACAATAAACAATATATTTGACCTTGAGTGTTTGAATACAAAACTACTTTATTAAGAACATGAAAGATGTGATGTGTGTGATGGAGAGTGTAAACTCATAGTAAGTAAGTAAGTAGCAGCCCTTTTAACGTCCCACTGATGGGCGCAGGCCTCCTCACTCCGAGGAGCGAGGGTTTTTAGAGCATAGACCTACCACGCTGCTCCACTGGGGATTGGCAGGCATAGTACACAAGTGCACTCTCTATTCCTTCACTTTCATAGTCCGACGTGACGGTAATCCGACACAACCGGAGAGAGGTCGGGCGCAGGACCAACGGCTTAACGTGCTCTCCGAGGCCCGGGGGTGGATCACACCGCCACCGCCAATTTCCTAACTTCGGGAAAATACTGAGAAAATCTTAATAGAAAACTCAATATCCATTTTTGGATTGGCCCGACCCGGGACTCGCACCCAGGACCTCATGTCTGTAGTCGAACATGCTAACCACTAGACCAATGAGGCAGTCAAACTCATAGTAGGAATTGAAAAATATAGAAAAACATACGGGTTTATTTGATTTATAGACTGTTAGAAGTTTGCTAGTTGTCTAGAGTTGAAAATGGGAAGTTACTCGTATAAAGTGATTGCACGGTTTGATTCAACCATCTCATGTTTGCGGACGAAAGTTTAACTAACTTTGACTTCAAGTAAATTTAATAGATATCTTAGTTAATTACTAATTTAAAGTAGTATTAGATGGCTCAATGGTGAAGCCTGGCAGAGCATTTTTAGGAAATTGAAGTTCTGTATCACCATTTATCGTCTGGTAAGGTTAAAATCCAGAGCTAACCTCTCAGCAATAAAAAATAGTTTTGGTTTTAATCCACGAGATTCAAATCCGGCTCGAAGGACCATTTTCTATGAAAACGTGTGACATGAATAAGGGTACTTTTTAATAAAATTAAAGTGGTTTACAAATTATTCCGTGTGTCTTTTCGAGTTCTCTCTCTTATATAAGTTCAGAACTCCACGTCCCGTAACAAATTAAGTGTGATGATAGGATGATAGTCTACGATTGTAACATAACTTAATAATTAGGGCATCTTGTATGATGTCTAAGTATTGATTTATTTTGTATTTCCATTGGATCGGGATCTACGTAAGTGACATCGTAGGGAATTGTTAGTTTAAAAACACCATATTAACATACAAAGAAATACAATTGAAGTGCTTGTATCAAACAAACGGCTTTCTTCGTTAGTTATTTGTATAGAATATATTTATTTCATTGATATTATAAAACTTTTACTAGATTTGTATTCTTATTAGATTCTCATTAAAACGCATTAGAATTGAATAAAACTAATAATAGAATAGACATAGACAAATGTATTTCCAAATAATAATAAGATGTAATAAATAAAGTCATTCCTACAAAACACTTACTTGTTGACGAGGTAACGTTTGCCAGTCGTATTCGTTGCATGTATAGATTATTATGGCGGCAAGGTTATTACAAAGTAACAAGCATCGGCATATTGAAAACAAATTGTGTTGTTTTCGGGTGGACCGATCTTGATGATTTTTTTTAAATGAAAGGTGGTGCTCGTTATAGGGTCCAATGTTTTTCAAAATTCCGTTCTGATGATGGCATCCATGAGAAAACCGGATAAGTGTTAAATTTGCATAAGCATGTGCGCGACAAATGGACAAAGTGAAGGAACTCTTCAATTCTTAGGAGCAAATGAACGATACTCGACAGAATCTTCTATAGGCTATCCAGATATTTGAGTCGCCTACCGTAACTTCGGTATGGTCAAGTGCTAGTCGTGGTTAAATATGAAGATCAATGGATCTCCTCAACGGCTTACAGTAAGGGTGTGGTTTATAGCAGAAAATATAAGTGCCTGTAATAAAATAGCAATGAGCTTACGTTTCTTGCTGCATTGCAACAAGTTTTTAGGGGTACACATATTGAGACAAATTTGTTAGTTTACTTCAGATTTACTAAAAATCAAAAAACAAAAATTTTAACAAAACAAGAACCGCCTTCAAAAAAAACTTACAAATACATTAATATGCTCTAACAAGTAAGAAATAATTGCGTATTCTTTTATAGTGTTCTTCGTATTTTTATATTTGGATTCGGCGGCATATTGAAAACATTTTGTGTTGTTTTATTGTGAATCTTCGATAGTTGTAAGTAAGGAATGATAGACTATAGATAATTGGGTGAAAACACTGATAGATATGAAATGTTGGGAGTTACTGAGCAATAAAATGGCAACACTTATCACATCACGCCTCATTCCCATAGGGGTAGGCAGAGACCACGTCCTTCCACTTGCCACGATCCTTGCACATCTCCTTCGCTTCTTTCATTCTCATTGAACCTTTCATACAAGTTCGTCGGTTTAGAGTCCTGTTGACTTGGCCCTTATTCAAAAGGTCCTGGATTTGGTCCAGGAACGTTCGCCTTGTCTTCCCCTTCTAACTTTTCCATTCACTCTTGACGCATAAATCCTTTTTGTCGGTCTACTTTCATTCCTTCTTTCTACATGCCCAAACCATGTAAGCATACCTTTCTCGATTTTAGTTACTACGTCTTCTTTTATACCACAACGTTCTCTTATCACACTATTTCTTACTCTGTCACTCAGTTTTAATCCACAAATACTTCTCAAATTTATTCTCAATATTATGCTTAGTTGTTTTTAATAAAAAGCACCAACTCACAATAACTAACAACTTTTATTCTCTTCATTATTTAAATATACACAGCTTGTAATTACTTCACCATTAGAATTTATACAATTTAGAATTACCTCTCCTAAACCAAATACTTCACGAAACATAGCTCTATAGATTATGCTCATAATAACTCCCAACATTTCAGAGCTACCATCAGTGCTGTCACCCAACCATCTATCTATATAAAAGGTACCGTTGAAGCGTCAAAACAAGTCTTATTTGCTTGTCCATTTCAGTAGGCGTTAGCTTATCAACTTATTTGTCCAATTACGTAACTCATCATTTACGCGATGTTCTAACTCCTGTGTTACATTAACTATAAAAAGTGTTTAAACTGATGTTAATCTAAAGTTAAAGGTTCTGAGACAACTAGACCTGGTAGATAGCTGATGACATTACACAACATCACCTTATTCCCATGGGGGTAGGCAGAGACCACGTCCTTCCAATTGACATGATCCTTGCATATTTCTTTAACTTCTTTCATTCTCATTAAATGTTACATACAAATTCGTTGGTTTAGAGTACTCTTGACCTGACCCTTATTTAAAATGTCCTGGATTTGGTCCAGGAGCGTTCACCTTAGTCTTCCCCATCCAACTTTCCAATTTACTCTTAATTCATAGATCCTTTCCGTCAGTCTCCTCTCGTTTCTACGTGCCCAAACCATCTAAGCCTACCTTTCTCAATTATACTCACTATATCTTCTTTTATACCACAACGTGCTCTTATCACACTATTTCTTACTCTATCACTGAGCTTTAATCCACTCATACTTCTCAACGCTCTCATCTCTACCGCATTTATTTAACTTTTGTGATTCTTCTGCCATACCCAACTTTCACTACCATACATAAGTGTTGGCACCAACACTCCAGCATGCACTGCCAGTCTGGTCCTTTGAGACACTTATAACACTCTTATCACTTTTGTTTCTTACTTTGTCTCTTAGTTTCAGCTGATGATCAGACGATACACTTATAATTGTATATTTTGCAAATAAATGATTATTAAGGGATTCGGAATTACGCGGGTTACACAAGATGTTGTTGTAAATACAAATATCCTGATTGGGTATCCAAATCAGAAAGCTTTTCAAGTATTTACAGTCACAGAAAATCCCTGGATATAACGAGAATAATATGTTTCTTAATTTCGACGTTATTACGACGATGTCCCAAAGTAAGGTACCGAAATGTATAAATGTAATGTCTGGAGGCATTATTATCCCATTTTCGTGTGCCATATCGTTTTTTTGTTTTGCCAGTTAAATTTCGTGATCATAACCAATAATGTTTTGTCAAGAAGCAACGAGATATAACATTAAGAGGGTCATTTGGTTTCTTCTATTCCACGTAATATGACTTTGATAATATTTTTTCAAATAAAAATATGAAAATATAAGAAAATCCCGCAGATATATCATTAGGGCAAGCGTTGATGTAGATTGCGTAATATTCCATTGAGAATTGATTAACACAACATTAGTCTACATTTATATAAAGAAATTGGGAGGTAATATATACTGGGTTAGTTGGTTGAAAGATCTCCAATGTTTTGCCAGTTGTGTCTTACTCCAATAAAAAATCTCTTTGGGTTTCCGGTTCCCCCTTCACGCATATTGAAAGGTTGGCGTTTGATTGTAAGTTCTTGATTGTAATGGATGATACAGTCTTCGATTGTTGTTGTTTTCTTGCCCTTATCCCACTAGGTGGGGTCGGCACAGCATGTTTCCTTTCGCCACTTCACTCTATCCGCTGTCATTTCTACATTCACACCCTTAATACACATATCCTCTTTCACACAATTCATCCACACTTTTTTTGGTCGCCCTCTCCCGGCCCTGCCGCTTACCATCATATTTAGAACCCTCTTACATACATGGCTATCCTCCCTTCTCATTACATGTCCATACCAGGCTAACCTTCCACTCCTTAACTTCTCGGTCACTGGTGCTACTTTCACACTTCCTCTAATATACTCATTCTTAATCTTATCCAATTTTGTCACTCCACACATCCATCTCAACATTCGCATCTCCGCTGCATGCAATTTCCTTTCATTCTCCCCTTTGGTGGCCCAGCACTCTGATCCATACAGGATGACAGGTCTTACGATCGTCTTATAAATCTTCCCCTTTAGTTTAAGGGGCATTCTGGCATCGCAAATTGTTCCCGAGACCTGCCTCCACTTCATCCAACCTGCATTTATCCTGCTAGTAACATCTCGGTCAATGCCGCCGTCGTTTTGGAAGATAGAGCCGAGGTAACGGAAATCTGAGCAGACTCGAAGGGAAACACCATCTAAGACAATCGAAGAAAAACTGGATGGATCCCCGAAATCACAGAACAGATGTTCTGTTTTGGTCCTATTGATCTTCAATTGATGATACAGTCTTCGACTGAAGACTGTTAATTTCCTAAGGGGAAGTTTATTTCTTATGCTAATTACAAAGGAACGAATTTGTTTCGTTTATGGGACACATATTTGAGTGTAACCAAGACCAAAGCCTCATCATCAATTCAGTCTCAGACAAACTAGAAATAGCATTTTCCTAAATTTTTCCTTTCTTGGTATAGAGCCTAGGATCTTTAACCTTATCTCCAGCTTCAGGTTCCGTTGTCCAGTCTCAGATAAATTAGAAATAGTATTTTCCTAAATTTGCCCTACGATAAATCGTGCCTAGCACCTCTTCCCTTAGCTCCAGCTCTAGCTAACATGGTCCAGCCTCAAAAAAATTTGGAGCAGCATTTTCATAAATTTGCTCTACGAAGAATCGAGCCCAGAACCTCTTACTTAAGATTTAGATCCAGCTATCGATGTCCAACCGTAAACAGATTAGAAATGGCATTTTCCTAAATTTGTCCCACGAGGAATTGAGCTCAGGATATCTTACCTTAGCTCCTTATCATACAGCTACTGTTGTCTAGCCCCAGACAAATTAGAAATAGTATTGATCTTAATTAGCTCTGCAAGGAATCGTGCCGAGAATCTTTTACCTTAAGTCCAGCTCCAGCTACCGCTGCTCCTGCCAAAGGCAAATTACAAAATAGCATTTTCATAAATTTGGCCTGTACCTTACCTTAGCTTCGGTGTACCTTGTAGGGATCTGCCTTCTGGTTAGGGTCATTATTCCAGCACACGATCCATCTATTTAATATTCTATTGACCCGCTCTATATCACTTCAGCATTGAGATTCGTAGAACAGTATCGGTGACTTTCGGTATTGATCGCGTGAATCTCCAAGCATAGCCTTCTTCATCAGATGTATGATTCTAAGCTTTCGTATATGGCCTATAGTTAGTGACGTCGTTTCCGCTCCTTAGGTCATCATTGGCAACTTCATGCATTAAAGGATTTTGGACAAAAATATCTCCCGTAAACTTGGCTCACATTTGGTAGATACCTTAGCCATTATATATTTGTTGTACTCATTAAAAAGCTGTCCTACAGTCTTGTATTTAAACTTCTATCCAACTTTTATTAACGTTTTAAAAGTTTCAGATTCCTTTTTAATGAAGATTTCTTACAAAGCTCTATATTTAGCACTTAATTAGAGAAAGCCGAGCTGAGTAGTTTCCTCAAAGAATGGGCTTGTAAAAAGTCCAAATGCTTTTATTTTATAATGCCTAATTAAACCTCATTGATATAGTGGTCAGCTTGATTGGCTTCAGATGCCTAGGTAGCAAAAATATTACTTGGTTGTCCAAAAACCATAAAGTAGGTTGTGACAAGGCTTTCCATTATAAAGATGAATATTTTATGTTGAAAACTTACATAAAGCTATAATGGCCTAGTTGTGAAATGCGTGGATTCTCCTTTAGATATATCGCAGGTTTGAACTCTGTTGAGTGTTTCTTTCCAAAGGAACATGGTGCTCTTTGGTGAATAAAAAACATCGTGAGGACACTTATATCGTGGGAGTACTTCTGGGGTATGTGTTACCCTGCTAACCCACAATGGAACTGTGTAGTGGGTCTATACTTAAAGAACTTTTTCTTCTAAGACTGTGGAGGTCTATACTTTTATATACATTGTGATTGCCTGGACTAGAAATGGTAGTGGACCATGCAAACGAACGTAAAGAAACACACATTACTTATAGACAACGCTTGCCCGTTCCGCCAAATGGATCTATGCCAGCCGCGACTGACAAACGTATGTTACGCAACGAGCAAGCGTTAACGAGCAAGCGTCTAATAGGGCCGTCTCATTCTTTATTGAATATGTCCCTCTGTTTATGTTTGTTTTTACGTATTTCACTCTCAAATTAATTCTAAACAAAACAATTTTAGTAGAAATTTGTATAAATATTAAGAACATATTTAAAAAGTTGCAAACAGTCTCCAAGTATGAAGCATACAGCAAAATTTTACATTCAAAGCATAATACATATTAAAGTTAATCAAAATATATGCTCTAAAGAATGCCTTGTTTAAAACTCCTAAATGTTACACACAAAAAGCATTATTAATTACGAATTTTTATAAGGGAACAAGTAAAAACTTATTTAAAAGTAAGGCAATGTTAATTAATAGTAGAATATATGAAAGCAAACGATGTCATGTGGTAAAGGCAGTTTATCTTTTGTTCCACTATTAATATTACCAAAGAGACGTGTGTACAGAAACTTTGAATCCTTAGTCGGACTTATGCGAAAGTAGACTCCGTGGTGCCTCATTCATGATGAAGAGGATTCCGCTGGATTTTAGTGGGTATTGCGAGGCCTACTTCCTTGACGAATTCGACATTCCTGACCTATGGGTCAGGATTTGTATAAACAAGCCTTTTATAGAGAAAAAAAGAATACAGAGTTAATAATTTCATAGAAATGATTGTAAATTAAATTGAACCTTATGTTGTAGTATGAAAGTACATTTAAAATAGTGTAATTTATCTGTTACTGTTATTGCTATTTTGATTTGTTTGTTATTTTAAAATGCACTCTAAAGTAATAATATTAGGTACGGTTTACAATAATTCCTGTAGGATCATTAACCTTGGCATCTTTAGCGGAATTTCTGGTCCTCGATGGCTTCGTTGGCCCAATGATTTTTTTTTCACACTGGGGAATGGTTTTACGTACCCCCACCACGAGGGCAGGGAGTATGGGACTCGCTAGCTTAGCTAGAATACCCACTAAAACCCAGCGACACCCTAATCAACCTGAATAGGACGTGTCAGAGGCTCCCTTACGCATTCGCTCTGACACTTCCGGTTGCAACCGGCAAAGAGTGGTTTAAGGAGAAGGCAGGACGCCCCCTTCCACCCGGCCTCCGCCTCCGCAGGGGCGGGGCATCAGCAGCACTTTCCCTTTCTCTCTCTATTGCGTCCTTCAACGAGATGACACCCTCGCAAAAGGAGGCAACTGCATTCCATCCTGCCTCACTGCCAAGCATTGAGTCGTCAGATGATGTTGCGGTTTCCGTGCCGGACATTCTGCTACAGTGTGATCAGCCGTATCGACGGATGCACCACACTGATGGCAGACAGTGATTCTTCACGCCGCGCTATCTGGTGCAAGTACTTACCGAAAGATCCGTGTCCAGTCGGCACCTGCACCAGTCTGAAAGAAAGCGATCCGTGCTGCCTAGATAGCCATTGTTCTAGGCGACGACGAATCGCCTCCACCGTGTTCACACCCGCAATTGGGGATTCGAGATCCTTCTTCCACACTTGAATTAGAACCGAATTGGACTCCGTGGTCCGCCGTCCCAGAGGCGAGTGCTAAGGGGGAAGAAAGCGGTCGTGACCCACACGTCGCCGCCCCGGACGCCTACGACGGAGGGCGTGGGCGGCGATATTTGCCTCCCGACGCCGCTCCGCGGCCTCCTTCAGCGACATCACCTCGTCGCTAAAGGAAGCCACCGCATTCCAATACTCCCTCCGCTCCACCATCGCTCTCACGACAATTGGCAGAGACAGGTCGGTCGACCCTAATACGGCCACTAGGGCAGATCTCTGTTTAGTCCAACTAGGGCACACCCCAAGCGTGTGTTCCGCCGAATTAACATGGCATTTCTCAGTGGGCCGCCTACGGGCCACCCGGCATAGATACCTCCCGAAGCATCCGCGCCCCGAGAAGATTTGCGCCAAGTGGAAAGTGGTCACGCCGTGACCACACCCATTGTCTAAGGAGCGGAGATGGGAGCCCATATCTGGGCTCTTACAGGGCCATCGATCGTACCACGCCTGCGTACAGGCGACGGCACCCTACCTGCGGCTTGCCAACGTTGGGCAGAAGTCTGCTCAACGCGCCTGTCGTCTTAATAAATCTAGAACTATGGGCCTACATCAACTAGTAGTTGACACGGGCAGTCTAAATGGTAGATATCATCACAGGTAAATTATCTCTTATAGCTTATCTTTCTCTCTTTTCAACCGAATGGATAAAGGTCTCACCTAACACCCAAAAGCGCTGATTTTGTGCCACCTGTCGCTAGCGGCTACTGGTAATCCGCTTGATGTCATCGATCGTCTTCTTTTTTTTTAGACTGAATTATCACTATAATGATAAACGATGATGATTTAACAATCATCATTATTTATCAGCGCTAACTACAGCAATTAAAAAAATGTGGCCATGTTACGGACATGGCCGTTTGTTGTACGTTAATACGTCTCGTAACGGGTAATACTTTCTATAGAAAATGTAATGTTAATCGATAGATTTTAGGGAGAATTGCCGATCAAAACTTGAATGAACCTCGTAGCCTCACTGAGTCGAAAGATATTCTAAATGGAATCTCGATACGCAACATGACCTTCAAAATAACCTTTAAAATGGTGGGGCTTCCCTCTTCGCCGCCCTCGATGTGTTACAGACCTTATTTACCGTAACAAATTCTTTAATCCTTTAGCTATCCAGTGATGTAATTGAATTTTGCATGAAAATAATAGATATGTAGCTACAATACCAAACTTACACCCACGTCAAAAAAATCAGGCCAATTGAGAGATGTAACAGTAAAATGTCACCTTTACCTTATATACTCCTATTTCCGGGGGAATAAAAAAACACCCCCTTTATAGTGAGAGTCTACAGCTTCAAATGAATATAGATGCTGACCTTTAAGTCCAATGTGCCAATAGTTAACACAAGAACAATGTGCCATGCAACCACTTTGCGTCCAAGCCATGAGATGTAAATTATCTTTTACCAGGTCAGTACGCTGCCATTTTAAACTGCGTCATAACTTAACATCAGGTTAGATCACAGCG
This sequence comes from Elymnias hypermnestra, assembly GCA_015832385.1. Lineage (NCBI taxonomy): Eukaryota > Metazoa > Arthropoda > Insecta > Lepidoptera > Nymphalidae > Elymnias > Elymnias hypermnestra. The sequence continues at coordinate 73,947 of JACTOM010000131.1, forward strand.
TTAACTTAGCACGGATCATTGTCCTTTAGGTTGGTGCAGGTGCTTACCTGGCACGGGTGCTTCGGCAAATACCTGCATCAAATTGTTGGTAGGGAGGATTCGCCAGCTTGCTTTGAGTGTGGAGCGCCAATTGATTCGGCGCAGCACACTGTGGAAGAGTGCCCAGCTTGGGAACCCCAGCGCCACCTTCTATCGCCGCTAGTCGGAGACGATCTCACACTACCGACCATAGTCGCCGCCATGGTCGGTAGCGAAACAGCATGGAGGGCTTTCGCCTCGT
>JACTOM010000131.1:75158-88165 GCA_015832385.1 Elymnias hypermnestra
CGCAACGACGCTAAAGAAGTCCTCCCTTCCGTTTCATGGACTTCCATATCGCAACGACTTTAAAGAAGTCCTCCCTTCCGTTTCATGGATTTCCAAGTCGCAACGACGCTAAAGAAGTCCTCACTTCTGTTTCATCGACTTCCATATCGCAACGACGCTAAAGAAGTCCTCCCTTTCGATTCATGGACTTCTAAATCGCAACGACGCTAAAGAAGTCCTCCCTTCCGTTTCATGGACTTCCATATCGCAACGACTTTAAAGAAGTCCTCCCTTCCGTTTCATGGATTTCCAAGTCGCAACGACGCTAAAGAAGTCCTCACTTCCGTTTCATCGACTTCCATATCGCAACGACGCTAAAGAAGTCCTCCCTTTCGATTCATGGACTTCTAAATCGCAACGACGCTAAAGAAGTCCTCCCTTCCGTTTCATGGACTTCCATATCGCAACGACTTTAAAGAAGTCCTCCCTTCCGTTTCATGGATTTCCAAATCGCAACGACGCTAAAGAAGTCCTCCCTTTCGATTCATGGATTTCCAAATCGCAACGATGCTAAAGTTGTTTTCACTTCCGTTTCATCGACTTTCAAATCGCAACGATGCTAAAGTTATTTTCACTTCCGTTACATCGACTTTCAATTCGCAACGATGCTAAGGTTGTTTTCACTTTACAACATAGTGTAGTTTTATGAAAGCGCGATGCAAATAAAATGCTGATAGCCAAGCCATGAGCGTCGCCATGTTGGCCTTGGCTATCCTTCCAAATGCCTTGCTCTATATCATCACTCCGCAGCTAGCTGTAATGCGTGTATAAATGAAATCTGTGTATAGTTTTAGCGATCTCATAGTAATTGCTTCCTTTGGAATATGGGACGCAGCTGTTTTAGTGACCGTCTACGTAGCAAATGAGGAAATACACCAAGTTTTAAGACAATGGGATATATGGTTTCGGAGATTTCATGATGAATGAGTCAGTGGGAAATCTTATATTTATATAGATTATGGCCTTATCTCCATAAAATACATTTTTATTTATAAAGCGTTGTACCTGTTTGTTTTAAATAGTCGTTATGTTGTGTGATCTCTGATAACTTGTGTTTGAAGTGTTTTACAATGATTTTTAAAACAGTTATATTTCTTTTTACATATTACGTGGTTTTACAGATTATTTATACTTTACCGTTATCACACAGGTTTGATTTTATTTATATTATATTGTTTGTGTAGTTATTGCTTCTTGTGTTTTTTTAACGCTGGGATATCCTCGTGGATACCTGGAACACTCGGGAGGATGTTCCAGGGTATGCCGGACTTATACCGGCTAAAACCCAGCGGTGCTCCTACATCACTCGGAGACGGGGTCACAAGAACGCGACTGACAGACATTCGCAACCTGCGATGTGACTGCTTAAGCCCAACTCGGTCAATGATGAAAACTTACTCCGAAGGTGGATTAGCCTGGAGCACCTGGCATGCCACCAACCACCTCGCGAGACCTTTCTTTGTTGGCTATCGTGGGCCTTTCGCCTCCTTCCCGGCCTTCTCCTGCGAACGGTCGAAGTGGTCACGTTCGCCTCCCTCAATCGTTTAGTCATCTCCTTCCGCGTCATAACATCCCTGCAGAAGTAGAGCGTAGCACACCATGCTCTCTCGCTGCTCACCATCATTCTAATGACGGTGGGGAGCGAGAGATCCGCACCAATAACCGCCACGAGCGTGGCACGCTGAACAGTCCAGGCTGGGCAAGCCTCAAGCGTGTGTTGTTCTTGTGTTTAGTAATTGATTGTGTTCTAATCTAATTTATACAAATACGTTAAGATTTACTTATATAAAAACCCCTAAGATGTTAGCTTTTTGCACCGATGCTTTATTAATTTACTTACATGAAAACCCCGAAAGAATATTTTTTTACACAGCAATTTAAACAATTTGCTGTTATAAAAACTATTATTTAAAATCATATACAATAATTCAAAACCAAAGCCGTTTTAGATTTTTTACAGAAAATTATGGTTTTTTTTTAACATATTCTTTGTTTACAGCGACGACATAATTCAAATGAAAGATACAGAACTTCATATGCTGGGTTTAAATGAGGTAAGTTTTAATAAATGCAGCTTTTATCCGTCTGGATTCTGTCTGTCTGGAGTCTGGATTGGTGGAAGGCTTCGGTCGTGGCTTGTTACTTTGTCAGCAAAGACAGTATTCCGGTACGATGCTGTGTAGAAACAATAAGAGGTAAATTCCCAGGGTAGCGTCCACCTTTAGATCTTTCATCATTTACTATCACGTGAGATTACAGTCAAGCTTTAATCTGAAGTTATATAATATCTTTATTATTTACAGACGAAAAACGCACGTTACAAAAGGGCTTCTGTCAAGTATAATTTTGTGAAGACAAAAAAACAGGTACATACTTTACATAGTATAAAATGAAGTCGCTTCCGCTGTATATTCGCTTAGATCTTTTAAACCATTCAACAGATTTTAATACAATTTACAGCAATGGATAGAGTGATTCAAGGTGAATGTTTGTATATATAATACATAAATATTATAATACATAAAAGAGGAGAAATTGAAAGACTTTTAATGCGATGTAACAAACATATTTTTGTGCTATTAAATATCAAACGCTGTCTAAACCTTACGAGATAGATCAAATTAATGTACTACAAAATTATATATCATAAAAATATCTATAAAATATTCTAACATAGTATATATTTATCTCTAAAGGATAATCCATTTTAACCATTTTTATCTTTTACATATTACAAAAAAATATGTGTTATTAGCAAGTCATTTTATACAATACAGTATAATAATTAATCCTAATTAAATACATTATATATGTAGTATATTTAATGTAGATCAAAACTACCCTTAACAATATTTCATTAAAATGGATATCTTAGAAGTTATCAGAGATTTAAAGAGCGGAGGAATAGTGGCTGGTGGGTCTTGTCTGTTATAATGCTGTGTAGAAACCATAAGAGGTAAACTAACTCTATCCAAACTATCAGCAATGAAAAAGAAATAATAAATCTGCCAGACATCCCATTGAGGAGTAAGCTGGTGAATGCGTGACGAGAGCGTTACGAAACGTGTAATCGGGCAAGGCGAATAGAATATAAGGATAGCGAAAATACAAAATGTTTGATGATGGGACGGAAAAAACTATCCTGATTTAAAAAAAAAATCTTATATTTAAACTATTGTTTACGCTCCATCATGTTATTACAACTCAACGAAATAATAGCTTTGACGGCCTCGCTGGCGCAGTGGTGCGAGTATTCGCTTTGCTAGCGGAGGTCCCGGGTTCGATCCCCGGTAGGACGAATTTAGGAAATTGTATTTTCTAATTTGTCTGAGTCTGGACTGGTGGGAGGCTTCGGCCGTGGCTAGTTACCACCCTACCAGCAAAAACGTACCGCCAAACAAAGAGATTTGTGTTCCGGTACGATGCTGTGTAGAAACCGTAAGGGGCATATCGCCTCTTAACAGATTAGCGCGCTTCCATCTTAGACTGTATCATCACTTACCATCAGGTGAGATCACAGTCAAGCGTTAGTCTGTCAGCAATAAAAAAAAAAATTGCTTCATTAAAAAACGTTACAAAAAAAAACCAGCAATGAAACACAAAATTAAAACCTGCTGACGTCTTTGCTCGGGTCAACGACCGCTCACGTCGGTAGCCCTGAAGTGTGAACTGCTTTTTATTAACCGACTTCAAAAAAGGAGGAGGTTATCAATTCTGTATTTTTTTATGTTTGTTACCTAACTTTCGACTGGGTGAACCGATCTTGTTGATTTTTTACATATGAAACGTGGTGCTTGTCGTGAAGTCCCATTTAAATCCAGTTCTGATGATGGCATCCATGAGAAAACTGGATAAGTCTTAAATTTGCATAAAGCATGTGTGCGACAAATGGACAAATAACTCAAGATCACTCCAACCGATTTCGATGATTCTTTTTTTATTGGAATTGGATATACTTCAGGGGTATTTGATATTCCAGATATTTGAGGCACCTACTGTAACATCGGTGTAGTCAAGTAATTGTCGTAGTTAAATATGAGGATCAATGGAACTCCTCAACGGCTTACAGTAAGGGTGCGATTTTTGGCAGAATATATAACTGTCTGTAATCAAATGGCAGTGACCTTAAGTTTGTTGCTGTATTGTTGTCTGGAGGGGGGAAGGGGGGGGGGTGGAGAAGGAAACTTTTGCGTATTAGTGTTGCGCTCGATTACCATATAAAAGACTGGTGATAGCGGGGTGGCCAAATAACTGACCTGTAACACATAAGGTTGCGGGTTTGATCCCGGGTGTGACGATATCATTGTAAATTTAACTTTGTAAAGTTGTTTCATTTAAACGGTGTTATCTCATATGAGAAACGCGTTTTAGGTGTACATATATTGAGATAAATTTGTTAGTTTACTTCAGATTCACTAAAAATCAAAAAATATATAAAATTAAAAAAAATAACCGCCTAAAAGCAAACTCTTAGAAATATACAAGCTATAGGTGTGAACGGCGTCGGAGCTGTCAAGTGGACACACGGGACACCTATCTTCGCTGACACCGACTCCGAATATAAGAATACGAAGAACTCTAAAAAAATACGCAATTATTTTTTACTTTTTAGAGCATATTAATATATTTGTAACAGTTTGTTATGGAGGCGGTTCTTTTTTTGTTAAAATTTTTATTCATTATGTATTTCATTGCTGGTTTTTATTTTCGATTTTTTTCCGTCCCATCATCATGTCATTAGTACTGTCGTCTTCGTTTTCGGAACCGGTCTCAGGACACCTTGTATATAGATATAATGGTAAACGAGGATAGAAATAGAATAGAGATGGGAACACAAAAAAAAGTAACACAGCCTACGAAAATATATGTCGGAGAAATAAGAAGAAAGCCTAGGAATGCCGCCGAGAACGTCATTAATGGGGACCATAATTCAACATCCAAACTGTGGGCGTCAGTGGGTAATGTTGGTGCGATCAAATACTTTATTAATTAACTCAGAATATAATGTCCAATCACACACATTAACACTAATAGTAAGGAACGTGACAGTCTCAATTGTCGACCGCTATGGCGGACCGTCACTCGAGAATTGTCGAGACTGCCGTTACGTCGTCTTCGCCATCATTAACGCCTACGTCAGGAGGCGGTGATAGTAGAAGGTCACGAGGCAGGGGACGCCCAGTGTTTGCTGCCGTGGAGGTGTGAGTGTGGGGAGTTGTCCGCATGGCGGAATATATTTCTCGCCTAGTATCACGGTGGTAGACGTCAATTTGCCGTACCTCGGAGCTCCTACTATCATACTTAGGCACTAGTTCTGCTGGATCTGCAGCCTACTCCTCTGGTACCCTAAGCAATAAGACTACCAGGCAGGAGCCACATACGTCAGTCTCGAGTGGATGTAAGCTCCGTAGACCGAGTTTGGCTTTTCCGCCGCACGCCGTCACCGGTCTGTGACTCATTGACTCTGTCTAGCGCCGATAGATGGCGGTGGCGTTTCATAAACTATTTGACTCCGACTAATATATATTTTACGTCGGTCTTGTGATTGTTCAGTATAGTGGACTGACTTTTTTTATATTATTTGTTTTCTTTCCAGGATGATACTATAAATTTAACTGTGGAGAGGAACATAGATGGTGATGGTAAAGTGGTCATTGGAAACGGGACAGACGAAAAAAACTTTCATAGCTATCTAGCAAATGCCTTAGACTATGCAATAGACAGATGGAACTATTATAACAATAATGATTACAATGATAATGATTATAAAAATTATAATAACAAAAATTATGATTATTATTATAATTATTAAACTATGTAATGATTACTGCTGTGAATATAATCTGTACTCTGATACTGTACCTAAACCTGTAAAGCTGCATTTTCACTGAGTGACATAAATTATATTACTTTCCAAAAAAAATAGGGATCCTTAACAGAAATGCATTAATGTAACCCAAGGTGCGAAAAAATTTGTCACAAAAAATATTTCATCGCGTGCGCTGCGAAAACTATTGAAGATAGAATAAAAAATTGTTCTACAATATTATAGAACGTATTATTATCTACAAAAAAGTCTAAAATATCACATGTCCAACTACTGTAGTTATGGCACTATAACTACTTTTATACATATTGAAAGTTAATAAAAATGCCGACAATAATTAAACCATATTATTCATAATTTTGCATTAATCCTTAACTTATTATTAAAGAGCGTTTCAATATCTGTGAAAAACTTTTTAATTTATTATTAAAATCGGATATTGCATTCAAAAGATATAACGAATTGAAAAAAGTCAGTCAAAAGAAAGTTGTAGCGACCCTTATAACTGGGCCTGCGACTGGTGAGTTAGCTCATATTCCAAGGATACCCATGAAACCCCACGATATACCTTTTAACCCTTAACAATAAGTCATTAAAACCTTCCTGCGTCTTATCCCGAGTCAGAACACCAGAGTATCAAATTATTTTGCTGTCACAAAAGGAAACTACGTCAAATATTGTTTATAGGGAAGTTCTGACACAATAAAGTATTACAAATCCATCTTCTCTATTATTAAAGAAGAAAGAGTAGTTTTAATCATTCCATAAGATTCGAGTCTACTCGGATTTCCGTTACCTCAGCTCTACCTTCCAAAACGACGGCACAGATGTTACTTCCATTGATGTTACTAGCAGGATAAATGCAGGTTGGATGAAGTGGAGGCAGGTCTCGGGAACAATTTCTCGTGATCACTTTCTATTTGGCGCAGATCCTCTCCAGATCCAGAATGCCCCTTAAACTAAAGGGGAGAATTTATAAGACGATCGTAAGACCTGTCGTCCTGTATGGATCAGAGTGCTGGGCCATGAAAGGGGAGAATGAAAGGAAATTGCATGCAGCGGAGATGCGAATGTTGAGATGGATGTGTGGAGTGACAAAATTAGATAAGACTAAGAATGAGTATATAAGAGGAAGTGTGAAAGTAGCACCAGTGACCGAGAAGTTAAGGAGGGGAAGGCTATCCTGATATGGGCATGTCATGAGAAGGGAGGATAGCTATGTATGCAAGAGGATCCTAAATATGATAGTAAGCGGCAGGGCTGGGAGAGGGCGACCAAAAAAGTGTGAAAGAGGATATGCGTGTAATGGGTGTGAATGTAGAAATGACAGCGAATAGAGTGAAGTGGCGAAAGGAAACATGCTGTGCCGACCCCACCTAGTGGGATAAGGGCAAGTAAATGATTATGAGATATATATCCCTTGTACAGTAAGGTAAGTAGCGGCCCATTAACGTCCCACTGATAGGCACAGGCCTCTTCACTCGCATGAGAGAGGGTTTTTAGAGCATAGACCCACCACGCTGCTCCACTGCGGATTGGCAGGCATAGTACACAAGTGCACTCTCTATTCCTTCACTCTCATAGTCCGATGTGACGGGAATCCGATCCGACTGGATGTAGATCACGTGCAGGACCGACGTATTAACGTGCTCTCCGAAGCACAGGGGTGGATCACACCGCCAACTTCCCTTATACAGTAAAATCTGTATATTGACGAGATCTCACCTCTGCCACGAGATCGGTGTAGGTGAATCCAAGGGGCGTTGCTATTATAATATAAAGAAACCTTTAAAGCGAGCTTTCGACAGAATGTATTCAAACTTGAGATAAAAGCTCAACACAGTCTGTACCTCATAAAAGAGAGGGGGAACAAATTTGGTTGTAAGTAAAAAGGTTATAGTGAGCCAACCTTAAAAGATAGACCTATAAAGTATTGAACTTTTTTTTAGAACTATTTAAGGACAACATTTATGTCATACATGATTTTTGTGAAACATTAACCGTTTACACAGCGCACGATGTGAAAGCTTTCAAAAGGGAAAAACCCGATTTTGCAACAATCTTCATTGTTGCACTGTTACTATTAGTTGTAGAGTAATGATATATACCACATAGAATTTCTCAATAATTGATCTATTAAAAACTGTGAGAATTTTTCGAATCGGTCCAGTAGTTCCTGAGATTATTGCGTTTAAGCAAACCCACTTTTCAGTTTCAGATTAAAAATTTGTACAAAATAGATTAGGGCCAGCGTGAACTATGATTTTTGTAATAATGAATAAAATAATGTTAACTAGCTTTTGTTTATTTCCTGTTACCTATTCCGCCTTTCTACTTCTTTGTTGAATGGCTTTCAGGTGTCCCAATTGAATCCAGAGTATCTAGCCAGTGTCAAGTTTGTTGAAGAAGACACGATCATCTATATATTATACACAAGCTTATTACTATATAAAAAACTTAACTAATATAGGACATGAAGAGGGAGGTGATCATAAATAGAGTGGGAAAGTTTGGGACACTTAGAACAGAATGAAGCAAGTATCACAGGCTTTTCATGAATTATTTGAGAGAATAAAGATAGCCTTTATGAATAGCCAGATGGTGTCTCAAAGAGCTAGACTGGCAGTGCATGCTGGAGTGTTGGTGCCAACACTTATGTATGGTAGTGAAAGTTGGGTATGGCAGAAGAATCACAAAAGTAAAATAAATGCGGTAGAGATGAGAGCGTTGAGAAGCATGAGTGGATTAAAACTGAGTGACAGAGTAAGAAATAGTGTGATAAGAGAACGTTGTGGTATAAAAGAAGACGTAGTGACTAAAATTAAGAAAGGTATGCTTAGATGGTTTGGGCATGTAGAGAGAATGAATGAAAGGAGACTGCTAAAAAGGATTTATGAGTCAAGAGTGAATGCGAAAGTTGGAAGGGGAAGACCAAGGCGAACGTTCCTGGACCAAATCCAGGACATTTTAAATAAGGGCCAGGTCAAGAGTACTCTAAATCTACGAACTTGTGTGAAAGGTTTAATGAGAACGAAAGAAGCGAAGGAGATATGCAAGGATCGAGGCAAGTGGAAGGATGTTGTCTCTGCCTACCCCTATGGGAATGAGGCGTGATGCTATGTATGTATGTGTAATAAAGATTCAGGACAGAGTTACATAGTCAGAACAGTCGTCAGAGGATATCAATGTACGGTATAATAACTGAGTCCAACTGAGCGTATTAGGTCTATATATATACAAGAAGGTATACTAGAGTTATGAGTGTAATTTTGAAGTAGAGGAAGTCGCTGGTAGGCAGATCCTCTTGCGACAAGGTTGCTTTGGGAGATACCTGTGTAAGATCGCCAGGAGAGAAGAAACTGAGGAATGCCATAAGCGCTGCCTTCTATTTTACCCCGGGAATACTTTAGGAGGGCATTCCAGGTTGTGTCAAATTTATACCAGATAAACCCAGCGGTGAGAACGCGGTTGTCACACAATTTGTCTGTTGATAGCCCAACCGGGTCCTGAAGCGACATCTACTCCAAAATTGGCATGATCCGGGCAAGCTACCAGCCACCTCTTTTTGTTGGAAGTTAGACCCCACATACATTATCCACAAGAATTCTAGCAGCTGCTTATCAGTGTGCGTGGCTGCAAGGATGTCAACTGATGCCGATGAAATCCGGAGAATCAAGACTTTATTAGGCAGAGCAGTGATCCAAATGTGGCAAGAGGATCTTGGAATTCTAATAACGGTTCTAGGCACGATGGGAGCGATCTGTTTCCACCAGGAGAATAGGTTATCTAGGGGCTCGCATCTCTCTCTGACAAGTTGGTGCAGGTGCTGACTGGACATGACTGTTTCGGCAAGTACCTGCATCAGATTGTTCACCGGGAGAAAAGGCCCGCTTGTCATGAGTATGATGCACCTGTGGATTCAGTGCAGCACACTCTGGACGTGGCAGCGACTTTACGAGAAAACGTTACGCTGGAGGGCATAGCTGGCGTAATGCTAACCAGAGATAAAGAGTCGAAGGCAGTAGCTTTTACTACGGCGCATGTTGAGAGGTAGGAGGCGTAAATTTAAGCTTTTTTGCCTCCTTCTTAAGTCTTCCAGAGAAATTTTTCTTCCGTAGTACCAGGGTAGGTTGTTTCAACCGATTCTCTGGTTCTCCACAAAAGGATGTGAAAGTTATCGCTGGGTTTCAGTGGGTATTCTGGCTTTGTAGCGAGTCCCATACTCTGTCACATTTTAGGTTTGATCAGGGCGCGTAAAGACATTTCAAAGAGTGCTGGGTCTGTTGCTTCTATGAGATAAGTAGCATATGGAGACAGGTGAAATGCTGCCAAAAGCAAGTCGCCTTAAAAAGGAAACCATAAAAGAGATTGGGCCCATAAAAGTTGAACGACGTCCAGAGGTTACCGTCAGGTTTTAGCCAGATTGCGAGCACCCATGTGGAGGTATATCAAAGATGCAAGGGCCATTTTTGAACAGCAGAATCCACGGGCAGTAGATAGTACATAAATAAAGCTATATCACGATATATATACGTTAAATATATTTAAGTGCGATGGCCTTAAAAGATATAATGTTGACACAGGACTATAAATGACTTCTACTCTATATGCACCGCTTTAGTGTTTCACAAGGATTCGAAAGATTCAGTTGGGCATTAATAATGTATCATTTAACTGCTTTCTTTGTGTTTTCTTGTATTTTATTAACTTATGCCTCTCCAAATCAACACAGGTGAGTCTTTGATTTAATCGAACTACTGAACCCTCAGTGCCTGAAGACCAAAGTCTTCGAACAGTGCGTTTTGCCAGTGATGACCTACGGTTCTGAGACATGGTCGCTGACTATGTGCCTCATGCGGAAGCTCAGAGTCACTCAGCGTGCGATGGAGAGGGAGTTTGTCTACGTGATCGAATCAGAAATCAGAGAAGAACCAGAGTCACCGACATAGTCTTGCGAATCGCGAACCTGAAGTGGCAATGGGCGGGGCACATAGTCCGAAGGACCGATGGACGTTGGGGGCCAATGGTGCTGGAGTGGCGACCCCGCACCAGACGGCGCAGTGTAGGCAGAACCCCCACAAGGTGGACCGATGATATAAAGAGGGTCGCCGGTAGCCGCTGGAGCCAGGCGGCGCAAGATCGGGCCTTGTGGACGTACGTGAGACCTATGTCCAGCAGTGGACGTCCATCGGTTGAAGCGACGACGACGATAGTTTTTGATTTCGTCTAACTTTAAAGATGTCCATTCTCAGTGATTAATTAATTAATGCTATATGTAAAATCTTAGACATCTTGATGAGTCAGTCAGTTATTAGTGTTTTATTGTGTTAAATATTACATTTCCAGTATAGAGCCACTGAAAAACTTCAAGAGCGAAGTTGAAGCTATAGAACTGCGAATGCGAAATGTACTCGTAAGTTATTATAACCTTTTATAAAATTAGTTATAGCTAGTCAACTTAAAAAGATAGACAAATGTTACTGAAAACTTTTTTGTAGATAATTTAAAAAGGAACAATTCCGTTTTACATATTTTTTGCGTAACTTTAACCGTTTACGTAGCATTAGCTACGGAAGCTCTAAAATGGAATAAATTATCCCCGTTTTTGCAAAGTTTTCCATTAATATTCCTCTACTATCAGCTATAATATTGTGTTATGTACCTTATAGCCTTTGTTAATAAATAAGTCATCCAATACTAAAAGAATTTTTTAATTCCAATATGTACTTCTTGATATATCTATCTATTCTTCTTGAGCGCTTTCGTTGCGTGCGTTTTTTTTGTCGCAGACGGGAGTGTGGGACTCGCCGGTAGTACCAGAATACCCACTAAACCCCAGCGGAGCCCTTGTCATTTGAGAATGGAAGGACCAGAGGTTCGTTGTGGCTTTCCACTCTGGCCCTTCCGAAAGAAGCCGGCTCAGAAGTGCACTACAGGGGGAGGAGTTGGATAAACCTCCGTCTCATGTTTCCTATTCGTATAGGGTACTGTGCTTCAGCTGCATTCGCCCTCTATCTTTGCCGTGCCTCTTTTAGCGAAATGATAGTTTCGCAGAAGGTGGCAACAGCATTCCAGGCCCGGTTGTTGACAAGCATTGCACCTATAATACTTGCCAGCGAGAGGTCTGCACCGATCTGCGACGTCAGAAGATGACGCTGAGGTCCCCAAGCAGGACATTCGGGCACCGTGTGGTGCGCTGTGTCCACAGGAGCGAATCTCGTTGCGTGCATTGCGTAAACGGTTAAAGTTATGCAATAGTCATGTATGACAGAACTGTTCATCTTGAAATCTTCTAAAAGCAAGTCCTAGATAACGTATGTCTATCTTTTAAGGTGCCTCGCAGGCAAAGCATTAGACCTGATGAGTTCATATTTAACCAATAGAACGCAAAAGGTTTGTGTCAATGGCAAGCTTTCTGCGGTGTCTCTGACAAAACTGGGAGTCCTACAGGGTTCCATATTAGGACCATTTCTGTTTCTCATTTATATCAATGACCTTCCTTACTTTGTTAATGGTGATCATGAGATTGTTCTGTTTGCTGATGATACTTCGCTATTCTTTAAGATTAATAGGCGTCAAATAAATTATAACGACGTAAACAACTCTCTCGATAAAGTAGTGCAATGGTTTGAAGCTAATAATTTATTGCTCAACGGAAATAAAACAAAATGGGTTAAGTTTAGTCTGCCTATTGTTAAACAAATGCAAACCATTGTTAAACTTAATAATGAGGAACTAGACCTTGTAGACAGTACCGTTTTCTTAGGCATTACGTTAGATAACAGATTACAGTGGGGGCCCCATATAAGTGGTCTATCGAACAGGCTCAGCTCTGCGGCTTACGCAGTTAAAAGAATTCGTCGTCTGACAGATGTTGATACTGCCAGACTGGTATATTTCAGCTATTTTCACAGCATTATGTCATACGGTATTCTACTTTGGGGTAATGCTGCTGATATAGATGCAATATTTGTGCTGCAGAAAAGGGCCGTTCGTGCGATTTACAATATGGGTCCAAGAGAGTCGCTAAGAAACAAATTCAAGGCAGTTAACATAATGACAGTTCACTGCGTATATATATTAGAAAACTTGTTGTACGTACACAAAAACATTGACTCTTTTAATAAAAAGAGTGAATGTA
>JACTOM010000131.1:88310-105796 GCA_015832385.1 Elymnias hypermnestra
AGTGATATCGAAAGGAGAGTGAATGCAGGGAATATGGTAAATGGTGCTCTGCATGCTTTTATGAATAGCCAGATGGTGTCTCAAAGGGCTAGACTGGCAGTGCATGCTGGAGTGTTGGTGCCAACACTTATGTATGGTAGTGAAAGTTGGGTATGGCAGAAGAATCACAAAAGTAAAATAAATGCGGTAGAGATGAGAGCGTTGAGAAGTATGAGTGGATTAAAACTGAGTGACAGATAAGAAATAGTGTGATAAGAGAACGTTGTGGTATAAAAGAAGACGTAGTGACTAAAATTGAGAAAGGTATGCTTAAATGATTTGGGCATGTAGAGAGAATGAGTGAAAGGAGACTGACAAAAAGGATTTATGAGTCAAGAGTGAATGCGAAAGTTGGAAGGGGAAGACCAAGGTGAACGTTCCTGGACCAAATCCAGGACATTTTAAAATAAGAGCCATGTGGCAAGTGGCAAGTGGAAGGACTTGGTCTCTGCCAACCCCTATGGGTATGAGGCGTGATGCTATGTACGTTTTTCTTATTGTTTAGGAAACTGTAATTAACTGGAGCGTCAGGAGGACTCCGGATGGGTATCAGGATCGTATCTATGTGGGGCCAGCTTCATACGACGTGAGCTATGCTGACATGTACGATTACAATTATCAAATAGATTCCATGAGTGATCTTCAAGTTTTGGATTCATATCTCGACGGATATCCTTACTACTAGTAAAATTCTTTCGTCAAGTAATTATAACAAAATTGGGAGATACAGTTTGGTGCTGTAGCTACATATCTATCAGCTCTGTCCAAAAGTTTATTACACCATTGGATAGCTAAAGGATCAAAGGATTTATTAAGCTCAGTAAGGATTGAAACACATCACACACAACGGAGCGGAAAGCATCACCGTTTTGAAGGTTATTCTGCTGTGTATCGAGATTTGATTTATGATAATTGCCATCGGATTATACATTGAAATTTGTTAGTTCTAATTTTGCGACTAAGTAATCTATTCGGTTTTTGTGTCTACCACATACAGTTTAGTTTACAAATATACGATTTAATAGAAGATCAACCTAAAAAGTGTAAAGGAAATATTAATATGTCTGAAGGGCTTTTAAACAGCGAAATTAATGTTTTGTTAATTGCTCTACTCTTGCCTTGCTAAAGAGCTTAGTAAGCTTGTCTTAAAGCTGACAGATTGGCACCTGACTGTAATCTCACCGGAAGGTAAGTAATGATACATTCTAAATTGATATCACCAGCATTGTAATCATTTGTAAGTGTTAAATAAACTATAAAGTTCATAAGAGAGTTTTAGTACTCCTATAACTTCCTTAATGTCTTCTCAAACATATTGAAAGCTATTTTAAAAAAGAAGAATATTTGTAAATAAATCACGTAAAAAATCACTGAATATAAATCGGTATATAGTTATTATTTGTCCTGAAATTACATGTAATATACTGTTCATAACTTTTATTAATATTAGACTTCGATTAGATACATTAGATAGATTGTTTGTAATAGCTTCCTTATTTTTTTAAATATGTTATATAGAACCTTTATTAGATTCGCAACAACCAGGTAGTGGTCAGTATCGATGTCGACCCCGTGGTATACTGGAGCATCTAGAACTTTCGTCTTCAGTATTTCGTCCACAACTACAAAATCATTCATACTTCTAGCATTCCCTTCTTCCCTTGTAATGACCTGAATCTCCTTATGCTCAAACATAGTGTTTGCCACAAAAAGTTTATGTTCCACACATATCCCAAGCGAACTTCTTCCATTTTCATTTACCCGTTTGTCACCAAACCTAGAGTAAATACCAAGAGTCCTTTCATATCCATCACGTTTCACACCTACCCATCCACTATTCACTAATTCGGTTCACATACGTTATCACTCACACTTTCCCAATACTCATCTATTAATTTAAAAAGAAGGTGTAGTGATTAAAATTGAGAAAGATATGCTTAGATGGTTTGGGTATGTAGAGAGAATGAATGAAAGGAGACTGACAAAAAGGATTTATGAGTCAAGAGTGAATGCGAAAGTTGGAAGGGGAAGACCAAGGCGAACGTTCCTGGACCAAATCCAGAACATATTAAATAACGGCCAGTTCAAGAGTACTCTAGACCGGCGAACTTGTATGAAAGGTTTAATGAGAATGAAAGAAGCGAAGGAGATATGCGAGGGTCGTGGAAAGTGGAAGGTTGTTGTCTCTGCCTACCCCAAAGGGAATGAGGCGTGATGCTATTTAT
The DNA here is from genome assembly GCA_015832385.1 of Elymnias hypermnestra. NCBI lineage: Eukaryota > Metazoa > Arthropoda > Insecta > Lepidoptera > Nymphalidae > Elymnias > Elymnias hypermnestra. Next base: position 90,575 of record JACTOM010000131.1, read on the forward strand.
GTATTAGATTCGCATTCGATTCATATTAGATTCGAAAAATTTTAGAAAGAGAACAGGTCAAATATACTATAAAATAATAAAAGCATAAATTTTAAATAAAGATACGCCTATACAGCGCTTACTCGTTGACTAGGTAACGATTGTCAGCCGTATTTGTAGCATACAGATGAGCCATTTTGGTGCCAAAGTTCGGTCCGTGCTTCATTTCATACTTCCGATAGATTCCGGGATTGTACAATTATAGTGAAAACAACAAATGTTCTTTTATTTCAAGAATAGTGAACCAACCTCGTAAAATTGCTGTGAGTCAGGAAGGAGCTCGCAGATATTTAAGCGAACCAGATAAATGATCTGAAGCTCAAGAAAACCCAAGAACGGTAGACCTGAAATCGTTGTACCCCCCTCCAGCCTGCGTAAATCCTCAATCAGACTCATCCAAATCACCAGGGAGAAATGTGGCTGATTTTCTGGTGTCTCTAAAACAACAGACATACACAGCATCACGCCTCATTTCCTTCGGGGTAAGCAGAGACAACACGCATACTTCCACGATCCTTGCGTATCTCCTTCGCTTCTTTCATTCTCATCAAACCTTTCATACAAGTTCGTCGGTTTAGAGTACTCTTGACCTGACCCTTATTTAAAATGTCCTGGATTTGGTCCAGGAACGTTCGCCTTGGTCTTCCCCTTCCAACTTTCGCATTCACTCTTGACTCATAAATCCTTTTTGTCAGTCTCCTTTCATTCATTCTCTCTACATGCCCAAACCATCTAAGCATACCTTTCTCAATTTTAGTCACTACATCTTCTGTTAAGCCACACCGTTCTCTTATCACACTATTTCTTACTCTGTCACTCAGTTTTAATTTACTCATACTTCTCAACGCTCTAATCTCTACCGCATTTATTTGACTTTTGGCACCAACACTCCTGCATGCACAGCCAGTCTGGTCCTTTGGGACACCATCTGGCTATTCATAAAATACATTTTCCATTTTCAAAAGGGTAAATAAACTGGTTTAAATTCTGTTATAGTCTAAAGTGACAGGTATTGTTTTAGCAGTGATTGTTGCTCCTATACTGATGGTGCCAGTAGCTATTTCTGTCCCGTTCAAAGTCGCGGACAGAAGCTAGTATATAATAAGAGTGTTTACTGTGTTGCCTTTATTAACCACGAAGAAGTAATATAACTGACTCACTCTGTGACTCATATAAGGCTTGCTACACTGATGCAATTTATTGCGATAGTCTTAAAAATAGGCACGTGGATTGATGTTATATGTCTTGACTTTGAATCTTGGGCAGATATTACTAAGTTGTCTTTGTCAATGTTTTGTGCTTAATTATCTTTTCTCTCTACTTCTTGCTGGAGAGGGCTGATTGCCTCAATAGCACACATAACACATTATTATATAAGGTCGATTGATTACATCAGACCATCATACGCGCAAAAAAGCCTTAGGCTTCGTGATACCCATGTGAGCTTCACTGGCAAGTGATTCCCCATGGGAGCTCAAGGCGGAAGTTCTCACGGCTGCTTACCAGTGCAGAGTAGCTACGATAACCAGAGGAAAATCACTAAACGCTGACGAAATAAGGACGGTCAGGGTTCTAGCTAACAGAGCCTTGACACAAAGATGGAATGAGGATCTCGGGCCTCCAGTGACGGGCGTGACCATAATAGGGGTGATCCGCCCTCATCTGGATAAGTGGCTGGGCAGAGCTCTCTTACAGGTTGTTACACATGCTTACCAGTCATGGTGGCTTCCGCGAAAACCTGTATCAAACTATTAGCTGTGAGCCTCCGGCCAGCTGTTACGAGTGTGTTGCCTATTTAGACACAGCCCACCACACGGTGGCAGAATGTTCTGCCTGAGGTTCTCAGCGACTCATTATGACGTCGCTGATCGGCACGACCTCTCACTTGCTAGTATTATAGATGCAATACTCATCAGTTAGCAGGCCTGGAGAGCGGTTGTTTCCTTTGGCGAGACTGTCATCTCGCTTAAGGAGGCACGACAAATGGAGAGTGTGAATACCGCTGAGCCACTCCGGCACCTACAAAGGGGAGTAGGAAACAGGAAGCGGAGGTTCATACAACTCCTCCTCCTGTAGACAGACATCTGTGAGCTGACTGCAACGGCGGGGCCAGAGAGGAATGCCTCAACGAACTGACGATTGGCCCGCGGGGTTTTAGTGGGTATTGCGAGTTCTTCCCCCTCGCGAAGTCCTACTCTCCGGACCCCACAGTCGGGATGCGTAAATCCATTTCCCAGCAACAAAAAAAAAAGATGAATCACAACATACTCGGTTTTGTTTTCTGGTTATTATATGAATAGTTTTATTGATATTATATCGTTATATATTTCTCAAAGGTTTCAAAAAATAAAACACCAAAAGAACTAGGAAGATTAATTTAGGAAAAAAGAAAGAACAAATGCTTTATTGCACTACAATACGTATACTAGGAGATTTAAAAGAGAAAACATGGCAAAAAAAATTAGTAGTGGCCTTATTGCTTAGAGCAATCGAGAACGAGAAGGCTTACTGTGGTAGAGTAAAGTAAGTAGCAGCCCATTAACGTCCCATTGCTGGGCACAGGCCTCCTCGCTCCGAAGAGCGAGGGTTTTTAGAGCATAGACCCACGACGCTGCTCCACTTCGGATTGGCAGGCATAGTACACAAGTGCACTCTCTATTCCTTCACTCTCATAGTCCGATGTGGCGGGAATCCGACACAACCGAAGAGAGATCAGGCGCAGGACCGACGGCTTTACGTGCTCTCCGAGGCATGGGGGTGGATCACACCGCCAACTTCCCAACTTCGGGCAAGTATTGAGAAAATCTTAATAGAAAACTCAATATTGATTTTTGAATTGGCCCGACCCGGGACTCGAACCCAGGACCTCATATCTGTAGTCGAATATGCTAACCACTAGACCAATGAGGCAGTCAATTATTCTTATAATATGTATTAATTAAGTTAACTTCTCATCTCATCAAAAAGCTATTCAACAAAAGAAGATTATAAGTGTGTTACAAACTTTTTTTTTCTTTATAACTAAAAAGCATCAGAAAGTAGCAAAGCGGCTCTCTGTGGCCCGCTTTTCGCCCCCATTAGGAACGTGACATGATGGATTGCAAATCTTATCGCCGCCATTTTTGGACTTCAATAATACCACCATTGCGTTCCTGGCAGAGCCCCGCATGCCAGAATAAGGCTAGTCTATTTCTGGGTTCGCCCGGGCCCAGGGCCAATGCTTACGACTAGCCAATGCCGCTAGCCATGAGTCCCTCGGCACGGTACACCTTGGACTGGTAAGAAAAGGGTAGGAAAATGGAATAAATGGGGGGAACGGGTCAAAAGATAGGAACTTTGCAAGGAAGAGGAAGGAAAATATAAGGTAGTAGGATATTAGTGACTCGGAAGAGCTGAGAAGATTCAGTAATAGCTCGGGGAGCCGGGATCGCATACCCGTGTACCAGACTATGACTATCGGAGAAATAGACAAAGAAACCGAGAACCGAAAGCACGCCGACAGTATTCGAACTAATCCAAGTGCGTATGACGTCACAATGTTAATATCTCCTCGCTAAATTTAACAATTTGGTTGTTAACATATTCATACATACATAAAATGATGACGTCACAAACATGGCGACCAATTGCGGTTTTATAATCACCTAGTTAAAATGAACATGATAAGACAAAAACCATGTCGAACATCCATGTTTCGCCCCACCCGGTCACTGTTGAGAACTCAGCTCTCTATCTGGGACACGATCCAATTAGATAGGTCCAACTTCGAAAGAGATCAACCGCCGAATCCAACTCGGATGGTCAGCGTTCGGAAAATTACGGGACATCTTTTCATCCATAATTCCTCAGTGCCTGGAGACTAACGTCTTCGAGCAGTGCGTGTTGCCAGCGATTACGCATGGTTCTGAGACATGGCCGCTGACTATGGGGCTCGTAAGAAGAGTCATTCAGCGCGCAATGGAGAGGGCTAAGCTCGGGGTTTCCCTACGTGATCAAATCAGAAATGAGGAGATCCGTAGGAGAACTAAAGTCACCGACGTAGCCTACCGAATTGCAAAGCTGAAGTGGCAATGGGCAGGGCACGTAGTTCGCAGAACCGATGGACGTTGGGGCCCAAAGGTGCTAGAGTGGCGGCCTTGCACCGGAAAACGCTGCGTCGGCAGACCCCCCACCAGGTGGACCGATGATATCAGGCGGGTCGCTGGCAGCCGCTGGATACAAGCGGCGCAAGATTGGGCCCATTGGAATTTATTAAGAGAAAGAAAGAAAGAAAGAAAACTTTATTTGGAGTCGTGTTTTACAAATACACTTAAATTATATATACTCGTATACACATACACACATATATTCGCATATATACTAATGATTAATAATTGTTTAATTGATAATTGAGAGACCTATAGGCCTATGGACGTTCATTGTTTGAGACGACGACGACGACGACGACGACGACGACGACGACGACGACGACGACGGCGACGACGACGAATCACGTAGTTATTTTTTTAATTTCACGATAATTTTATTGTTTATAATTAAACAAAAGCGTATTTAAGTTTTTCACATTGAATAAAACTAAGGATAAAGTTCACATGAAATACATTTTTTTTCTAAATTTTCGACTGTTCTTTGATTGAAAGCCAGTTTTCCTCCTCTTATTTCCTCAATGATCATCCGTAAGTCAACCATAGCACATTAAAGTTGAATGAAAATAAAGTATTTGAGATAATTTTGGTAGAAGACGACAATCGTTATTAAAATCAGGCTCGAAGGACCAAAAACGGTTTCTTTGTTGATTTTGTTGATCTTTTTTTGTTGATTTAGTTCTTGTTCGAGACAATTTTGCAATATAATATCCGTATGCAGTAGGACTTTCTGCACTTATTTATGAGCTATACGTTATCAAGGGATAGATAGTAAGTTCAAATGCTCACTGTCCTCACGTTTACGAGATAGATTACAGCCATTGCCCTCCGATTTTCACTGAGTGACTTGTTAGTATTTTACTAATACAACAGCTATCTTAGCAATATTTATATCAGTTATAATGGCCAAAAGCTTTGGCTTTACCCTTTGATAACTCGTTTGTGTATTTAATAGACGTTTTTATAAAAGGTGTCATAGGCATTACTGTAAAGAAAGATGTACGCCATCGTGTAGATCTATAAAAGAGGAAGTACCCCACCATAAATGATTTTGTTATGTCTTTGAGGGATTAGGTAGAGTTTTAGATGAAAACTCACAAGTGGCTTGACTTTTTCGATACTTCCAACCACTATCGTTATATTTCACCTGATTCAAACAAAAACTTGAATAATTTTAGACATAAACCTTCCTTAAGTTTCTCTTTCCTTAAGTTTCCGATCGTTCCAATTATTATCGTCATATTTCAATCAGTTCATTATGATCTCTTTACCCAACATAATCTACTTCTTCTTTAGGTTGTCTGGAATAAGTTTTTAGTACATTTGCTCGAGTAAATTTGGCGATTCTGTCCCTTTTAGGCGTATATTATAAAGTATTGTAATTATTATTAATTTCAAAATAGAAACCCCAAAACATTATACATATACTCGTATCTCATGAGTCACACTGTCTCTTTTGAATAAATAAGATTTTAAAGGTAATAAAATAAGAGGAAAAACGTAATAATTATCGTCATTTCAATCAGTTCATTATGATCTCTTTACCCAACATAATCTACTTCTTCTTTAGGTTGTCTGGAATAAGTTTTTAGTACATTTGCTCGAGTAAATTTTGCGATTCTTTCCCTTTTAGGCGTATATTATAGAGTATTGTAATTATTATTAATTTCAAAACAGAAAACCCAAAACATTATACATATATCTTACGTATGAGTCACTGTTTCTTTTGAATAAATGAGATTTTAAAAGTAATAAAATAAGAGGACAAAAAGGTTATATTATTGTGTCCAAAAATAATGGTTCTTATCATTGGGTCATTAACGAGATAGTAAGTTCAAAGGAGTATATAAATCTTATTCTATCTCATATATAACATTGGTTTCAAACGTGTCACACGTTTGCTACTGTTTACTCGATATTTCTCTTTGTTTATTTAACTCAAGTAAAATGAACACTGCCACAGTATTTTTATTGTGCATTTGTACATTTATGACGTGTTATGCTGTACCCATTTCAATTAGGTAAGTGTATTTAATCAGTATATTTCCACGGGTCCAAGTTTCAACAAACCTGTAAGCCATAAAACTAAGTTTTTCGTGATATTCACATGAAAATGTTTGATGAAATAAATTGGTAAGTAAAGCATGATGATTAGCAGCTTGTTAACGTCCCTTTGTTTGGTGTAGGCATCCTTATTTATAGGAGAGAGAGTTTTTGCAGCACAGAAACACCACTCTGCTCCACTGACGGTTGGCAGGCTATAGATATCCTAGCTAAGGATTCCCGTGACTCTGATGTTATGGCCATAACGGCTCGTTAGATATAGTAGATAAATACATGTGCTCCTCAATCAGATCTTGACATTTAAACCAATGATATAAGCTTATTATCGTCTTTGTCAATTTCAGTATAGAACCTGTCGATTGCATCAGCTGTGAAATAGATGCGATAGAAAAGCAGATGAGGGACGTGGTAAGTGACTAAACAATGCCTGGGTCAATTTTGTCAATATTTTTTTAAATGTTCGTTGTAGTCCAAGGATGGTATTATGGCCAGAAAAGTTATATAATATATGCAGGGGAAAACCCTAAAACAGCCCTTTTCTGTTTCCTATACAAACGTTTTCTAACTAAAATATAGATTCAATTTGATTATAAGTACTCACTGTTGTCTAAGCAATGAAGGTGTGTTCCTAACGTCAAAGAGTCAATTTGTACTTTATTGCCGCTGCACAAAGTTCAAAATCAATTGAATAGTCACAAAAGTAAGAGCTATTGACATTTATAAGTTCATTTCGAAAATCATTCGTAAAACTGCAATCCAAACCTTTTTGAAGTACAGTGTTTATTTGATGTTTATGTAATTTAGTTGACAGCAGAACACGTACTTAACATTTGACTTGTATCTTTTGAGTAATAGTTTTTGTAGGTTACAATGTAATGTATAGGTTCAATATGCAACTAGAGTCAAGTCCAAAATCCAGAACTGATGGGGGCATCTTGTTAATACTGTTCTTGCTCAACTTGATTGAAATGACTTCTAAAACTTTTGATCCTGAAATACATACATACTTAATATCACGCCTCAATCCCATAGGGGCAGGCAGAGACCACGTCCTTCCACTTGCCACGATGCTTGCATATCTCCTTCGCTTCTTTCATTCTCATTAAACCTTTCATACAAGTTCGTCGGTTTAGAGTACTCTTGACCTGGCCTACATTTAAAATGTCCTGTATTTGGTCCTTTTAGTCCATAAATCCTTTTAGTCAGTTTCCTTTCATTCGTTCTTTCTAATTGCTCAAACCATCTAAGCAAACCTATCTCAATTTTCGTCACAACATCTTCTTTTATACCAGAACACAGGCTAAATTTTATTATTTTCTTTCCAGATGAATACCAGTAGAAGTAAAAGGCAGACTTATGAGTACTCCTACTCGTCGACAACTACAGTAATAATCTTTTTATTATTAAAACGAAATGTGTCTTCAAGTAGGTTTTTATAGCATTATTGAATCGTCAAATATGATCTGACGTATGCACGGAAGATTTTAAAATTTAGTCGAGGGTTTGTCTCAGATAGACATCTTCTCAAGCATCTATTTAATCCATCTGTTTTTCTGCTTTATCGTTATCAAACGGGCTAGTTTCCTGTAGCGGCGCCAGCTGTAGCTGTGTCAAGTCCTACAGAAGTCAAATCTGACTGTTGTCACTACCATTGCGTCATTTTATAGTCACCGTCCACATCTGGTGATGGTGAAGCAGGAGCTTAAGAGTCAGGGGGGCGCCTAAGCTTTTGAAAACATTCTAGCGAACCGCCTCGTTCGCCACCTTGAGGAGGTGGGGCCTGGATTATCCGCCTCGCAGTTTGGATTTCGGAGAGGTCGATCAACAGTAGACGCTCTGGAGTCCCTGCCAGGCCAGACTAGAGACGCAGTACAGAGGGGGGAGGTAGTCCTGGGGGTTTCGCTTGATATAGCGACTGCCACCCTCATGAAACGGTTTTGGAGTGTGGAAAAGAAAATAAAAAAAAATATTTGACGGTTCAAAAGTGCTGTAATATGCCTACTTGAATAAAGATATTTTGATTTGATTTGATTTGAGGCGTTCCGCTATCATAAAGTGCCTCCTTATCTAGGGAGGTTATTGCGGGCATATATCCAGGACAGAGAGGTTCTGTGGGAGAGCGGTGGGCGCTTCTTCCGATGCCAAATGTGCCGGGTGTGCCGCAGGGTTCCGTATTAGGGCCAATTCTTTGGAATATCGGGTTTGATTGGCTCTTGCGATGTCCACTCCTTCCCGGGATGGGGGTGCTATGCTACGCAGATGACACCCTTGTCCTGGCCCGGGGTAAGACGTACGCCTAAGCGCCACTGCTCGCGGAAGTCGAAGCGAATTTGGTGGTGGATAGGATCCAGCTTCTTGGCCTGGAAGTTTCCACCACTAAGACGGAGGCACTGCTATTCCATGGGCCTCGAAAGGGCCCCCCTGGAGGGGCGGCTTTAACGGTGTGTGGCACATCGGTAAAAGTGGGGGCCTAGATGAAATATCGGGGCTTATTAATAGTCGGTCGCTGGGGCTTTCAAGCGCATTTCGCTTGGTTAGCCCCGCGGCTCGTCAATGTAGCCACTGCGCTTGGAAGATTGCTGCCAAATGTGGGGGAGCCTGGATCGCTCTGTAGGAGACTGTACGCTGGGATCATTGCCAGTATGGCTTTGTACGGTGCACCCGTGTGGGTCCATGCCTTGACTGCATCAAATATCCCCTTATCGCATAAGGTGCGGAGGTTGATTGCGGTCAGAGCAATACGAGGGTACCGTACAGTATCCTGGACTACGGCGACTCTTCTGGCGGGCGATCCCCCTTGGGAGCTGCGCGCGCAAGTTCTTGAGGCTGCGTATAAGCTCAGGGCAGCTACAAGGGCTCAAGGCCTCCCAATTGACGTCGATGACGTTCGGAGGATCAGGGTTCAAGCCGATCAGGCTCTGATTCACAAGTGGAAGGAGGACCTCAGGTCCCCAATAGCGGCTGTGGCCACTGTGGAGGCGATACGTCCTCATCTGGAGCAATGGCTTTCCAGGAGGCACAGGACGCTTTCCTACAAACTGGTGCAGGTTTTGACCGGGCATGGCTGCTTTGGAAAGTTCCTGCACCAAATTGGCCGAGAGGAGTCGCCTGCTTGCCACGAGTGTGGTGCAGCTATCGACTCAGCACTTCACACTGTGGCAGAATGGGGACCTCAGCGGCACCGCTTGGTGGCGTTGATCGGCGGAGAACTCTCGCTTGAGAGCATTGTAGGCGTGATGCTGTCAAGTGATAGATGTTGGGGGGAAATGGCCCTCTTCTGCCAGACTGTAATCTCGCTAAAGGAGGCCCACGAGCGAGATAGAGAGAATGCAGTAGATGCTGCCTCTCACTGCCGAAGGAGGCTGGATACTAGGCGGCGCTTGTTTGTGCACCTGCTCCCATCTTCAGAAATCCTTAGTCGGACTCATCTAGGGCTCTAGGGAAGAATGCGCAAGCTGAACCTCTGGTGTCTTACTTACGGATGAAGAGGGTTCCGCTGGGTTTTAGTGGGTATTACGAAGTCTCTTCCCTCGCTGAGTCCCACACTCCTGACCCATTCTGGTCAGGGTAAGTGCGTAAAAGCATTTCCCAGCGCCAAAAAGGGGGGGGGGGGCGGGGGGCTAATAATGGTTGCTGCTTAGAGCTAGTTGTTATTGCTGTGGAGGTGTGTTTACAGAGATTGGTCCACGTAGTGGAGTATTCTGCTCGCCAATTTCCGTAACAACACATCTTGGAGTGGAAGGAGCTGTAGTCATCTCTGTAGCAGAATACACTTAAACTGTTTTAAAAGTGTAGAGTCACGAGGGTTCTTTCGTGCTCTGTTCTGACAACTAACCTTCAACCAATCAAGTTAGTCTGGGGATCTCAGGGTGACATCCTGGTGGCGCTGACCACTCTTCAGTGAGTGCATGTGGACGGGAGCGGCCTTCTTTTGCGAGACAGTAGTTTTGCTTAAGGTGCTCATGAGCGAAAGAGGAAGAATGCAGTGGATGGTCTTCCTCACTGTAGAAGGAGAAGTGGTACTAGGTGGCGCGTGTTTGCGCACCTCCTGCCACTTCTGGGACACCAGTGACGAATATGAAAGTTGATAATTGGATGGGGAACATTTCACTGGGTTTTCGTGGGTATTGCGAGGTTTTCTCCTTCACCAAGACCCACACTTCTGACGATTGGTCGTGTATACTTTTTTCGTCTTTCGCTAGCACAGCAATGCAAGTTTTCACTTCGCTAGTATAGGTTTTGGGTTCGATTACCGGTGGAGTAAATTTAGAAAATTATATTTTCCAATATTTGTGACTCTAGACTTTTCGGAGGCCTTGGCCGTGGGTAGTTACAAAGCCATAGCAAAACAAAGATCTGCCACAAAGCAAAAAGCGTACCGGAAGGATGTCGCATAGAAACCATAAGAGGTAAATAACCTCTCATCAGGTCACCGCGCTTCTTACTTAGAGCATCATTGTTGTCCATCAGTCAAGGGGTAATCGAACAGGGATCATTTAATGTTAGAGTGTAAGTAGTTAAGCGAAATTTAAAGACGTTTAGTAAACAATATATATTTTTTTTGCAGACAAAATCAGAAAGCTTCAGTATGAAAGTATCTGATGGCAATAAGGTGTACTACATCATTGGACCAGGAAGTGGAAACACTAATAAAGTGATGTTCAATATTCCAAAATAAAAATTATAAAACTAATAATGTTTAAAAGCGGAACTGAATCGATGTAATTAATAAATAAAATAATTATTAATAAAACAAGCGTTTATTTTATTATTGTAATATAATTACAACATTATTCCTTTTATTCTCTTTATTAATTGAGGTACATCAACAGTACATCTTTAAGACTGTTAAGTGTATTAAATGTATAATTTCTTGTTAAAAACATTGTTTTCTTGAAAGTAAATTAGAGAATAAATATAAATTTTAACAAGAAAAGAAGCGCCTTCAAAAAAATCTTACAAATACTTATATGCTCTAAAAAGTAAGAAATAATTGCGTATTCTATTATAGTGTTCTTCGTATTGTTATATTCGGAGTCGGTGTCAGCCAAGGTAGATGTTTCCCGCGTGTCCACTTGGCAGCTCTCGCATCTCTCCCACCTATAGCTATATATCTAGGTACCTTTGCTTTTAGATTTTTTTTGTGTATTATTCAGGAATACATTTGTGAGCATTGAGATGCATATTAGTCAGATCACTTCGGGTTTCGAAATATTTAAGTTCGTCTGCAAAAAGAAAGATTTTACAAAATTTTATGTATTGAATTGTAGATAGGGAAAAGTAATTATCATTAATATAGACTAGGAAAAGTAATGGTCCCAATATAGATCCTTGAGGTACTCTTCATTTGACACAACAACATGGTCCCTTATATAAAAACAGTGTGAGGGCAAGTTTTTATATACGATTCAACTCAACTCAACGTAAAATTTATGATATTAAACACTATAAGATTTTACGTGGCCAAATTATTTGTTCAGATATTAATGTTAATGTACCGAAATCTATCCCTTGGTGCCATATAATCTAAATTGTTCTAGAACCAATGTTGGAAGAAATGCTTCTTTGAACAGACTCATGTTGAACTCACATGTAAAAGGGAAATTGACATTATCGGTTTTGACGATTATTTCAAGGTTGCCAAAAATATTATCTATATTCTCCGTACTTAGTTTTCCTCCAAGTGACAATTTTATTGGTAGTCGTAACTTTATTTACATCACAGTTAACTTAATTTAGCTTTATATTCAATAAGTGCTGAATACACCTGTAATGGCTAGTCATACTAAAAGTCTAGTGATAATTCGATGGTGTATTTATCTCTAAATAAATAAACTTAGCACTTGATTGTCAAGACCGAATCGTTCTAACTTTTTGAGTATTGGAGTTAGTTATATTAAATGTTTACCTTTTTCTTTTTTGTCGCTGGGAAAAGTAATTTACGCAAAACCGACGACCGGTCGGTTGTGTGTCACTAAAACCCAGCGGTACCCTCGTCATCCACGAGTGAGGCACCAGGTGTTCAGCTATCGCATTCATCTCTGGTGTTCCAGATGAGACCGACTGATGATTCACGGAGGTAGGAGCAGGTCTACTAACACGCGCCTCCTTTAGCGGTGAGAGGGAGAATATAGTGGATATTCTCCCTCTCTCGTTAGTGGGCTTTACTCAAAGATTGTACTGTCTCGCAGAAGAAGGACACTTAATAAACTAGTTCTTACCCTTCCTTGTCTACATCGATTGAAGAATTGGATCCATTGAAGATTAGCTACTACAGTATCTGTGTTAAAAAATCAATAACTGAAGCTATAGCGACCATACGAGGACTGGCGATAACAGATGTTGAGCCAGATGTGAGGACAGTGTATGGTTCCTTTGGCAAGTACCTACACCAGATCCTTGACATTAAAGAAACGCCTGTCTGTCATGAGTGTTGTGATTTTTACTGGAGAGCGTAATTGGTGCAATGTTTGCCAGTGAATTTAGGTAGAGGGGAATTGCCTCTTTTTGCGAGACCATCACCTCGTTAGAAAAAAGCAAAACATGCAAGAAGCTAATGGGATTCAGCACACTCTGTTAGATGGTGTTATTCGTTGTTTGTGACTATTTTGACGTGAACTGCGATTTGCATAACCCTGATTGTAGATATTCCATCGGGATGCGTAAAAGGAATAGGGTCCTCCGTCTTTGGAGACGTTATCTTGCTAAAAGAGGTATTAGAGATGCTCCTCTCACCTGCTGAAGGCAAAGAGTACGACAAGGCGCAGCTTTACCCATTTGCTCCCCGTTGCTTGAATCTTTAAGTCTGATTAATGGGGAGTGCTAGAACACAGCCGCTGGATTTTAGTGGATATTATAGCCTTGGCAGGCAAACGAGCTTGTGGGTCACCTGATGTTAAGTGATTACCGCCGCCCATGGACACCTGCAGCACCATAGGGACCGCCGATGCGTTGCCGACCTAAGATATAGGAATTGATCCGCCTCTTAAAAGTATCTAGGTCATAGCCTTGCGGGAACTCCGTTGGCGGGAGATCGTTCCACATCTTGCACGTACGTGGGAAAAAGGATCGACGAAATCGAACCGTGCCTGAAGGCCACGCATCCAGTTTGGGCGGATGAAATTTATTCTTTCGTTGAGTTGTCCGATCACAGAAGCGAGACGGTGGCACCAAGCTAAATGGCTCCTCATGAAGGTTTCTTCCATTAAACATTGGCGGAAAAAAGGCAATTTATCGGATGAAAAGGTATCTTACATATTAATCCAGGTTATGAACTATCCATATACCAAAGTAGGTCCAAATCTGTTTAGTGTCCTTTGTTTTATTAAGGAACAGACCTGGAAATATTCAATACCAACTTTATACTTATAATACCAACTTTCTGTCACTGAAAGTCCTGTCAAAATCTGCCCAGCCGTTTTAGGGATTGATCGAACTAAACAGACTAATGTAGATGTTATAATAAGATAGAATAAGATAAGGAACTGTTATGTGTACTTGCTGTAATCTGATTGAATTGCTGAAGCGCTCAAATCTGATTAGAGACAATTTATGTCTTATTTTAGATATATAAAGCATTTACAATCTAAACCTAAACCAATTTGAAAATATAACTTCCTAAATTTGATCTGCCGGGTATCGAATCCAGGATATTTGCCAGCGAAGGAAGTATTCCAACAAATACGTAAGAAAAGTTGTCTATTACATCAATCGTCAGTTGGTATTTCCACAAAGGATAGTTTATTCAACCTATGGCTTTGATAAAGCGTAGTTTACCTAATTATCATATATTTTTTGGTGATTAGATTAACCTTTGTCATCATCAGCAAAAAACCTTTTTCTTGTAAATGCTATGTGGATGGAGATGAATGTAATCTTAGTTGACTGTGACTTACAAGAGTTACGATCTCGCTTTCGTTATACCTTCAACCAGGATTCCCTCCACTTCCTGACGTTCCAAAGCTCCTGAAGCACCAATCGTTCAATGAGGACATCCGTTATCCTGGACATCTGGGACAACTGATGAAAGCAAGTCTTCTTACACCCTTCAATACGAGGGTACCGTACAGTATCTTGGACGGCAGCGACTCTTCTGGCTGGCGATCTTCCATGGGAACTACGGGCGGAAGTCCTTGCGGCCTGATGCCGATGAGGTCCGTAGGATTGGGGTCCTAGCCGACCAAGCTCTGATTCAGAAGTAGAAGGAGGACCTTGGGTCCCCAGCGGCGGGCGTGGCCACAGTGGAAGCGATTCGTCCTCACCTGGACCAATGGCTCTCCCGGAGGCACGGGACGCTTTCTTACAGACTGGTGCAGATTCTGACCGGGCATGGTTGTGTCGGAAAGTTCTTGCACTAAATCGGCCGAGAGGAGTCGCCCAACTGCCATGAGTGTGGTGCAGCTATTGACTCAGCACACCACATAGTGGCAGAATGTGCAGCGTGTGGACCTCAGCATCACCTCGTGGTGGCACTGGAGAGGGAGAATGCAGTAGATGCCCCCATTCACCGCCGAAGAAGGCGGGATTCTAGGGGGGGCATGTTTGCGCACCTGCTCCCGCTTCTGTGAATCCTCAGTCGGACTTATCCGAGAAACCAGGTAGGAATTTATTTATTTATTTTTATTTGGGAAACAAACAATTTACTTAAAGACTAACATAGGTATTCACTTAAAACTAACACATAAATCAGTAAAGTTTCCACTAACAGCTAAAACACAGTGTTATTGTGTACTTATCTCAACATTTTTTTTTTTTTTTACTTTATACTTAACAGGTAAGATTTAATATTTCTTTTGATTGTGGACTTTCCATCATTAAATATGTCTATATCACTTAGGTTATTGAATATTTCACAAGAACGTATAATAAATGAGTTTTTAGCATAATTAGTCTTACAAAAAGGGACACTAAATATTTTTTTGATACGCGTACACAGTCGAGGACATATAAAAGAGATATTCCTTAGGAGGTAAGG
>JACTOM010000131.1:131636-142036 GCA_015832385.1 Elymnias hypermnestra
TGCAACGCTAAGGATTGCTACGAGTTTAGTGACCCAATAAAAAAACAGAAAAATTTGGAGGAAAACACAATGATTGGTGGTAATTGTAATTGTAACGCTAAGGATTGCTACGAGTTTAGTGACCCAATAAAAAAACAGAAATATTTGGAGGAAAACACAATGTTTGGTGGTAATTGTACTTATTATGTTTCAATAGCATGATGGACAAAAATGTCTAAAATGTAAGTTAACCATATACATGTAAATGTTTTTGATAAAGATATAGAATTCAATGCATATTTCAATTTTAAAACAACACCCAAGTGTGTTGAAGTTTATTACACATACAATGGGAGTGATATAAATAGGAGAGTGCATACTTCAATTCACAAACGAGGAGGGTTACACTCGTCTTCACATACAATTGTATGAAACAAAAAATAAACACAAGTGTCGGAACGATCGTCGGCTTTGTATGAATCCGTCTTGGCAGGTAAAGTAACCTAAACAATAGTTTGCAGCTCCACACAGCTCGAGCCTTTGCAGAGACAAAGGCTGCACGAATATAGCCTCTAGAGGAACTCTCCCGTCTTGTTAAGACCGCAATATTGTTTGTATTACAGAACACTAGGTATTACTTGCGATTTCGTTTGCGAAGAAACAGTATAATGTTAGCTTCATCTCGTTTAATATGTATTTAACAAATAAGCTTTTACTCGCAACATTACGCTTTAGATGTTGCTTTAAAAACTTTTACACAACCTTCCATATTTTAGTGACTAGCTCATTAAATTTTCTCTATAGTATCTTAACAATCACATCCCCTATTAAGAATATATGGATACTTTAATTATTGAGCTTAATACATACATACATCACGCCTAATTCGCTTCTTTCATTTTCATTAAACCTTTCATACAAGTTCGTCGGTTTAGAGTACTCTTGACTTGGCCCTTATTTAAATTGTCCTGGTCTTCCCCTTCCAACTTTTATTCAGTCTCCTTTCATTCATTCTGTGTACAAGCCCAAACCATCTAAGCATACCTTTCTCAATTTTAGTCACTACATCTTCTTTGATACCACAACGCTCTCTTATCACACTATTTTTACTCTGTTACTCAGTTTTAATCCACTCATACTTCTCAACGCTCTTATCTCTACCGCATTTATTTGACTTGTGGCACCAACACTCCTGCATGCACTCCTCCTCTGAGACACCATCTGGCTATTCATAAAGGCATGCAGAGCACCATTTACCACATTCCCTGCATTCACTCTCCTTTCAATATAACTTTCAGACGTTTCATCTTTTGTAAATTTAGATCCCAAGTATACAAATTATTTCACCTCTTCCACTTGTTCGTTGCTTCCCTTTCAAAGTTTTATTCATAATATCTGCTATCTCCTGTAGCACATTAGCGGAGGACGCAAGAGCTTAATATGCTTATATTTTTTGTATTTTGTTGCAGAGCATCAGATAGATGCAACTAATATGTGGATTGGTTAGTAATTGATGCCATACTTAAATAATAAACATAAAATAAACTAAGATATTCGATAGCGTGGGACGCAAGGGTGTTCAGATGTAGTGAGTCCCGTCATCATTGCGAGCAACGCGTTTGTCTTTATTTTCTACCTCGTTAACTTTGCATAATAACACTTAAGATATTCTTTTAAATCATTAGTGTAAAGGATCAAAATAATGTATAGGAAATGCTTTAGTAAACTAATGTATTTATGTTAATAGTATTAATAATGTATCCATCTGAATAACTTTACAATTACCGCATTTAAAACAACAAAGTTGTTATAATATACTGGGTTAGTGAGTTATCCTTAAAAGATAGATATATACTGTGTTAGACTTTTTTGTAGATCTATAAAAGAGGTATAATCCTACTATACATTTTTCTGGTATATCTTTAAAGGTTTAGGCAGCGTTTTCGACCAAAACTCTCAGGGGTTTTTTCTGGACACTTCCAATAACTATCGTTATATTTACATCAATTTACACAAACCCTTAACATATTATATACCCATGATTTCCTCATAAATTAATCTATATTTTGGTGGAAATTGCATGAAAATCCAATCAGTAGATTTGACGGAAGCGGAAGACTTTGTTTTATACAAGGATCATCGAGAAATCTTGAGAGTAATATTCTATAACTAGGGTTCCTTCTATTAATTTACCAAGATTCTTTATAATTAATCAAAGAACCTTATTTCCGCATTAATAATATAGTAATTGTTAAGGTGAATCTAATTGAATCAAACATAAATACGAGTGGAAACATTTCAACCGTCAAACCTTAATGCCAAGTTAAGTGCTTCTCAACAAAATTTTCCTCGTTTTGTTTACATTTAAAGCTGTCCTTCAAATCTCTTACCTTTTCGCTGAATATTTGTCTGTTTTCAACTTAAGGAAATTTACTGTAACGGGCTTTGGAACGATTCGGAAGTAGGATTTGTGGTATACGAGGATTCGGTTTTACAGTTTGTTTATTTTATATCTTAGTAGCTGTTTCCCCTGGCTTTATCCAGTTACTTCTTCATTTCGTGGAAATATGGTACAACTTGAATTTAGTGAAGAAATATTATCTTTATCACTTATATAATCAAAAACACAAACTCTCTCAATTTATAAAATACTACAAAAAAGTAACGACTTTCGACACACGCACCGTTAGTAACGAACACTTTGTAATTGATTTAGTTTTTCTATTCTCTGCAGTTATCTCTACGCATATTTTATTACGACAGTTACCGAGAAGCGAAATAGATAATACACATTATGACTTAAAAAGAAAGAGATGGTTATATTTCTGATCGCCCGAATTGAGGTAGAACTGTCGTATCATGTCAACCGGTAGTTGCCATGGGTTAAACAGTGGATAATCCTTAAAAGCCTTATAATATAGCAATAAAAAAAAACCTATTGCAATTGTTTGGAAAAACAAATATCAGCTTGAATTTGAAGAATGGAATTTGATAGAAAAATAATTTTGACAAAGCGACAAAGTGAAAAATGTCCGTCTTGTATTTATAGGATCATATTTTAAAAATTAAAACTTATCTCAAGGGTTTTCATTATTATTCACATCACTTATATAATAAAAAACACAAATAATCACTAATAAACACTCACAGTTTATAAAATGCCACAAAACAACTTAACGACCTACAGCAAGGACAATAAAGATGTATATTTTTTAAACTTCATATTTTGAGCACTACTTGAGATTTTCTTTGTTTACGGTATTATAAGGCGTTTTAGGATTATCTACTGTTAAACCCAAGGCAACTACCAGTTGACATGATACGATAGTTCTACCTCAACTCGGGCAATCAGAAATATAAGCATCTCTTTTTTTTAAGTCATAATGTGTGTTATCTATTTCGCTTCTCGGTAACTGTCGTTATAAAATATGCGTAGAGATAACACCAGACAATAGAAAAAATTAATCAGTTACAAAGTGATCGCTACTAACGGTGCGTGTGTCGAAGGTCGTTACGTTTTTTTGTAGTATTTTATACACTGAGGGCGTTAATTTGTATTTTTGATTATATAAGTGATATGAGCCTATAAATACAAGACGGATATTTATCTCTGTCTTAAAGTTTAGTGCAACTTGGCGCTAAACCAGAGTCTTAACTTAATGAACAAAAGATATAAATTGTATAGTTTAACTATTAGGAAGTCTTTCATGATCATTTAAGTCCCAAGAGCCAACTAACCGCGGGCAACTTACGGGGGCCAGTAAAACGCGGCCGGACAATCAGACGGATGAGTAGCCACTTGATTAGACTTAGACAAATTTCAAAATACAATGAATCCTTCCCAGATTAAAATCCAGGACTTCTGTTAATGTATTATAGATTACGAACTATTGCACCGTTTAATAATAAAATAGTAAAAACTGAAACAGGGATAGAGACTATCCAATATCAATATCGAATATTGATCATTTTATTGCGAATAAATATAGTCAAAGTGAGGTTTTATTGCCCTATAGGAATTTGTTACAGTCGTTACTTACTCGTTCGTACCTCTTCATATTGGAGTGGATGAGTTATGTTAAGCGAGCCCCTCTTTTTAAGGTTATACATGCTAATATGTAGTGATATTTCCTTTTTTATATGTGAAAACGAGTTATACTAAATTCCTCGTTATTTCCTACAAATATATACTTATAACTGTACTTCGAAATAGTTTCAAGAGAGTGAGAAAAGAAAGTTTCACTTCAAATATAATTTTAGCTATTCTCAAATCGTTAAAGATGATCCAAAGCTTTTAAACAAACAGGGAGTGAGAAAAGAAAGTTTCTCTTCAAACACCATTCAAACTATTCCAAAATCGTTAAAAAAGGTAAGGTAAATAGCAGCTCATTAATGTCCCACTGCTGGGGACAGGCCTCGTCTCTCATAGGAGAGGTTGTAATTGTTAAAGATATTCCAAAACTGTTAAACAAACAGGTAGTGAACCAAGAAAGTTTGGCTTCAAACATCATTTAACCTACCCCAAAATCGTTATAGATATTCCAAAACTGTTAAACGGGGAATGATAAAAGATAGTTTGATTCCAAACCATTTAACCTATTCTAAAATTCTTAAAGATATTTATATATTCTTAAAGATAAAACTGATAAACAAACAGGGAGTGAGGAAAGAAAGTTTCATTTCAAACATCATTTAACCTAATCCAAAATGATGAAAGATATTCCTAAAGTGCCAAAAAAACCTGTAGTGAGCAGAGTAAGTTTCACTTCATACACCATTTAACCTATTCCAAAGTCGTTAAAAAGGTAAGATAAATAGTAGCCCATTAATTTCCCACTACTAGGCATAGGCCTCCTCTCTTATAGGAGAGAGGGTTATAATCGTTACAGATATTCCAAAACTGTTAAACAAACAGGAAGTGAGAAAAGAATGTTTCACTTCAAGTATCATTTAATCTGTTCCAAAATCCATAAAGATATTTTAAAACTGATAAACAAACAGAGGAACATCATTTAACCTATTCCAAAATGATTAAAGCTATTCCAAAACTGTTATACAAACAGGTAGTGAGCAAAGAAAGTTGCACTTCAAACACCGCTTTACCTTTTCCAAAATAATTAAAAAAAAGTTAAAGCAAATAGCAGCCCTTTAATGTCCAACTGCAGAGCACAGGCCTCCTCTCTCCTAGGAGAGAGAGTAATAATCGTTACAGATATTCCAAAACTGTTAAACAATCAGGGAGTGAGAAAAGAAAGTTTCACATAACGATTTTGGAATAGGTTGAATGGTGTTTGCACCATTCAACCTATTCCAAAATCGTTAAAAAAGGTAAGGTAAATAGCAGCCCATCTCACACTACTAGGCACAGGCCTCCTCTCTTATATAAGAGAGGGTTATAAGCGTTAAAATATTCCAAAACGGTTAAAATAATAGGCAGTGAGCAGAGATAGTTTTAATTCAAACATCCTTTAACGTATTTCAAAATTGTTAAACAACCAAGTGTGAAAATAATGTTGCACTTCAAGTATCATTTCACCTATTCCAAAATGGTTAAAGATATTCCAAAACACATCTTGATAGCCAGATTTACGTGTATACTGATAGTTTTCTAACTAAAATTAGTTAACCTAATAGAAATAAAAAACAGCTTTAACCATGACCAGTTTGTTTTAAATGCGAAACTCACCCAATTAGTGGCGATGCATAACGAAAAGGCTTCGAACTCCTTGAACGCTCTGGTCTTCTCAAAGAGAGAACTTTATGAAATCGTGTGCCATTGAAACATGGTTGGTCTGCTTCGATGAAATTGTAGCGTCTGTTTGTTATGTCCACATAGTTTCTACAGAATATTCAGATACTTAATTTGCATATTTAAATTACGTAAGATATTTAGGTTATGTTGTATGGCCAGAAGGATAGATTCAAGATGAAGCAACGTACTCTTAGTGTGAAATTCGTAAGGTACAAATCAGCAGACAGGAACGCTTTCATACCGTTTGAGCCCTTACAAGGGACTTATATTACAACAACCGTAAAATATTTCAGGAGTTATCCATTCTCCTCGCAATCATGTAGAGCTAGAAGTGATACTGAGAAATTTGAATTTGCCACTTGCCACGATCCTTGTATATCTCCTTCGTTTCTTTCATTCTCATTAAACCTTTCATACAAGTTCATTAGTTTAGAGTACTCTTGACCTGGATTAATTATTGAAAGTGTGACATTAGAAGGATGGCATTAATGAAATAAGAATATCATAATAATTAAGTACAAAATACAATTGTAAGTAAAGTAAGTAGCAGCCCATTAACGTCCCATTGCTGGGGACAGGCCTCCTCACTCCGAGGAGCGAGGGTTTTTACAGCTTAGACCCACCACAACAAGTGCATTCTCTATTCCTTCACTCTCATAGTCCGATATGACGGTAATCCGATACGACCGGAGAGAGATCAGGCGCAGGACCGACGGCTTAACGTGCTCTCTGAGGCACAGGGTGGATCACACCGCCAACTTCCCAACTTCGGGCAAATATCTTAATAGAAAACTCAATATCCATTTTTGGATTGGCCCGACCCAGGATTCGAACCCAGGACCTCATGTCTGTAGTCGAACATGCTAACCACTAGACCAATTAGGTAGTCAGACCAATGAGACAGTCTGTAACAGTAAGTAAGCAGCAGCCCATTAACGTCCCACTGCTGGGCACAGGCCTCCTCACTCCGAGGAATGAGGGCTTTTAGAGCATAGACCCACCACGCTGCTTCACTGCGGTTTGGCAGGCATAGTACACAAGTGCACTCTCTATTCCTTCACTCTCATAGTCCAATGTGACGGTAATTCGACAAAACCGCAGAGAGATCGGGCGCAGGACCGACGGCTTATCGTGCTCTCCGAGGCACGGGGGTGGATCACACCGCCAACTTCCCAACTTCGGGCAAATATCTTGATTTTTGAATTGGTCCGACCCGGGACTCGAAACCAGGACCTCACGTCTGAAGTCGAACATGCTAACCACTAGACCAATGAGGTTTAATACAATTAATAAGTGGTAATGAGTTTGCCTATATGAGTAGGACAGAAGTCAGGTGAATTTATTGTAGCAGTACTGGTTATCACAAAGATAACGGTCCGTGCCCTAACGCTTAACGCAGTCACTAAGAATGCGTACCGAACCCGCGCTCTCGGAACCTTTTATAGCAACCCTAGTGCACAGGTTTCTTAAACGAGTTATTGCAGTCTCTTTCTATTTAACTATCAAATTGCTTTAGCGACAAATACAAACGTCTACTTCCGTCATACTCGTATGTATAAATTTGCATTTCCGTGGGCGCCCCAGTGGCAAATCTTGTTGTCGCTGGTCTGAGGAGACCTCTCTTTGGCGAGCATAATTGATGTGATGCTCCTGAGGAGTTTGTATGGAGGGTGGTTGCCTTTTTGTTCTCCTCTGCTCTGTTCTAGTGATCTTATCCAAGGACGACGAGGGATGCGCTGGGTTTTAGCGGGTAATCTGGTTTCAGCGAGTCCCGAGAATTTCTTCTTCTTCCGGGGTGCGTAAAAGCATTTTCCAGCGATAAAAAAGAACCTAAAATTTTGTTAGCTTTTTAATGTAGATGTAACAACCATTGCCATATGATGGCACACTTATAAATCGAAAACGACTTGATCGACATACAAACATCACTCATTTCCATGGGGAAAGCCACAGACAACATCCTTCCACTTGCCACGATCCTTGCATATCTCCTTCGCTTCTTTCATTCTCATTAAACCTTTCATACAAGTTTGTCGGTTTAGAGTACTCATGACCTGGCCCTTATTTAAAAAGTCCTGGATTTGGTCCAGGAACGTTCGCCTTGGTCTTCCCCTTCCAACTTTCGCATTCACTCTTGACTCATAAATCATTTTTGTTAGTCCCCTTTCATTCATTCTCTCTACATGCCCAAACCATCTAAGCATACCTTTCTCAATTTTAGCCACTACATCTTCTTTTATACCATATATAAAGGTGTTTATTGTGCATCATTTTCAAACACGGTTTCCATATGGTTTCAGATGTATTTTAGAGTAATATGCAGCAATTAGGTATAGAAACTTGGCAATATTGAAATTCAGAAGCCCCTCGCTTAGATAAGTAGTTTGGTTGAAGTTTACGTTTGCAATTTACAGCGTAACTGAATGAGGAGACTAAATTGGTGAGAGTACAAGCAAAATTAACGAGATTACTTATTGCTCCTTGGTTAATTTATCAGTGAAACGTTATTTTCAACTAGCCGGGCCTAAGCAGGGGATTCAAAATCCCCCATTAACGTTTTTGAATTCATTATATTAGCTTATCCTTAAAAGATAGATATATACTGTTGCAGACTTTTTTGTAGATCTATTAAAGAGGAATCATTCTATCATACATTGTTTTGTGGCATCTTTAAGGGATTAGGCATTATTTTTCGTGAAAGCTGCCAGGTGACATGATTTTTTCCGAAACTTCCAACAATAGTCTATATATTTCCATTAATTTACATATAACCCAGTTAAATTATACAACAAAATCATCCTTAAGAATCACTTTATTTATTGGTGATAGCTTTATAAAAATCCATGCATTATTTTTTGAGTTTTTCGCAAATTTGTGGTAAAGAAACTATTGCTGTTACAGTAACACTTTGAAGACTTGTAATTAGGTTTTGGATTTATTTAGAGTGAAGTTTTTGAAGATTTGTACACAGTGTCTCATCCAGGGATAGAAAATACTTTTATATTTGCGAAAGATGAACTCCTTGTGAATAGGCGAAGCGACCAATCCAGACTGTTACTGCATGAATGTTAGCATATCCCAGGAACGAGAGGAGATTGGGCCGTGAATGGCTGCCTCGTAAAACAGTCTTGTTATATTTCGCAGAAAATAAACAGGATTTATGGTATTTCTTCTGCGTGAATTACATTTTCATATATATTTTTTTATAAAAACATTAATTCAGAATCAAAAGTTTTAATAATAGACATATTCTTTAGTCAAGTAGGCTTTTAATAAAAAAATTAAAGCGAATTTCTTCGACGTAGACTTTTACATCCAATACAAATCCAAATTCAAAAAATGTAATTCAAGTTGAATTATTTATTCAAATAGGCTTTAAAGTTCAAATCTTCGTTCAAGTAGGCTTTTAAGGCTAGTTCATAAGTCGAATTGTTTATTCAAGTAAGCTTTTAAGTCAAATTTATTTGTCAAACTTTTCATTCTAACAATTAGGCTTTTCATTCATATTTTTTAGTAGAATTCTTTATTAAAGTAAAATTTTAATTCAAATTTATTAGTAGAATTATTTATTCAAGGAAACTTTTAATTCAGATTTATTAGTCGAATTCTTTACTCAAGTAGGCATTTATGTCAAATTTATTAGTAGAATTATTTATTCAAGTAAAATTTTAATTTAGAATTATTAGTCGAATTCTTTATTCAAGTAGGCTTTAAATTCAAATTTATTGTTCAAACTTTTCATTCAAGTAAGCTTTTAATTCATATTTAGTAGTAGAATTCTTTATTCAAGTAAGGTTTTAACTCAAATTCAGAATGAAATTCTTTTGTTCAAATAGGCTTTAATTCAAATCCAGAATCGAATATTTTATTGAAGTAGGCTTTTATGTTTAATTCTTCATTCAAACAGGCTTTTAAATCAAATTCAAATTCGTCAAATGGGCTTTTAATGCTAGATCATAAGTCGAATTCTTTATTCAACTAAGTTTTTAAGTAAAATTTATTAGTAGAATTCTTTATTCAAGTATGTTTTCAAGTCAAATTTATTAGTAGAATTCTTTATTTAACTAAAATTTTAATTCAGGTTTATTAGTCGAATTCTTTATTTTAAGTAAGTTTTTAAGTCAAATATATTAGTAGAATTCTTTATTCAAGTAGGCTTTTAATTCAGGTTTATAAGACGAATTCTTTATTCAAGTAAGTTTTTAAATAAAATTTATTACAAGAATTCTTTATTCAAGTATGTTTTTAAGTCAAATTTATTAGTAGAATTCTTTATTCCAGTAGGCTTTTAATTCAGGTTTATAAGACGAATTCTTTATTCAAGTAAGTTTTTAAGTCAAATTTATTAGTAGAATTCTTTATTCAAGTAGGCTTTTAATTCAGGTTTATAAGACGAATTCTTTATTCAAGTAAGTTTTTAAATAAAATTTATTACAAGAATTCTTTATTCAAGTATGTTTTTAAGTCAAATTTATTAGTAGAATTCTTTATTCCAGTAGGCTTTTAATTCAGGTTTATAAGACGAATTCTTTATTCAAGTAAGTTTTTAAGTCAAATTTATTAGTAGAATTCTTTATTCAAGTAGGCTTTTAATTCAGGTTTATAAGACGAATTCTTTATTCAAGTAAGTTTTTAAATAAAATTTATTACAAGAATTCTTTATTCAAGT
>JACTOM010000131.1:145301-189116 GCA_015832385.1 Elymnias hypermnestra
CACATCTATTTTCGTCGATTTGCATATGAGTTTTTGGCATAAGAAATTAAATACTATTTTGGATTATTCGAAAGAATAGTGATAGAAGCCAAATCAGCTAATTTTAAAGGAGAGCAGTTTGAAAACTAAACAAATTATTTAAATGAACCAATGACATAATGATATTTTGTGATACCACAGCGTCATTTTCGTCGATATGTATATGAGTTTTTGGCATAAGAAATTAAATACTATTTTGGATTCTTTGAAAGAATAGTGACATAGACCAAATCAGCTAATTTTAAAGGAAAGCAGTTTGAAAACTAAAACTATTTCAATGAACCAATGACATTAATGAAATTTTGTAGTGCCACAGCGTCATTTTTATCGATTTGAATATGAGTTTTTGGCACCCTTTAAAAGAATAGTGACAGAATTCATAACCAGCTAAAATTAAAAGAGATAAAGTTTCGTTTGGTCACATATACAGAAAACATATTATACAGATACAGTATATTAACTATCTCCATTGTAGTCTACAAATGTGCAAAATGACGTAACAAGCAACTCAGCATGAAGTGTGGCATAACTCATGACCTAGACGTAATAATTCTGTGACGATGCAGACCATAGACCTATAAAGACAGATAAGTGTTTGTTGCACTGTGGAATAGAGATAGAGCAAAAGAGGCTCGGCAAAGTAGCCAAGGCCAATATGGATACACCCAGAGCTCGTACCAGTTGATCACGTAACGACCTCAATACAATGCTCGATGATCTCTGCAGAATGTCAACAGGTGGGCCTTAAAATGAACATGGATAAGACAAAAATCATGTCGAACATCCATGTTTCGCCCCACCCGGTCACTGTCGAGAACTCAGCTCTCTACCTGGGACACGATCCAATTAGGTAAGTCCAACTTCGGGAAAGAGATCAATCGCCGAATCCAACACGGATGGGCAGCGTTCGGAAAACTACGGGACATCTTTTCATCCATAATTCCTCAGTGCCTGAAGACTAAGGTCTTCGAACAGTTCGTGTTGCCAGCGATTACATATGGTTCCGAGACATGGCCGCTGACTATGGGGCTCGTAAGAAGACTCAGAGTCATTCAGCGGGCAACGGAGAGGGCTATGCCCGGGGTTTCCCTACGTGATCAAATGAGAAATGAGGAGATCCGTAGGAGAACTAAAGTCACCTACGTAGCTTACCGAATTGCAAAGCTGAAGTGGCAATGGGCAGGGCACGTAGTTTGCAGAACCGATGGACGTTGGGGCCCGAAGGTGCTAGAGTGGCGGCCTCGGAAAACGGCTGCGTCGGCAGACCCACCACCAGGTGGACCGATGACATCAGAGGGTTCGCTGGTAGACGCTGGATACAAGCGGCGCAAGATCGGGCCCATTGGAATTCATTAAGAGAGACCTTTGTCCAGCAGTGGACGTCCATTGGTTGAGACAACGACGATACAAATTTTCATTAAACTTTATCATGTCGTTCTCGAGTAATAACGGGACTATATGGCAATGACAAACTTATGAAAAAGAAATGGCAATTTGTTAGAATTCATGTCATAAAAGTTCGAAAGGACAACATCATTTAGATTTAGGTGCAATCATAATTTTAGGTCCTTGAAATGCAAATACATACATAGCTTCACGCCTCATTCCCATAGGGGTAGGCAGAGACCACGTCCTTCCACTTGCCACGATCCTTACATATCTCCTTCGCTTCTTTCATTCTCATTAAACCTTTCATAAAAGTTCGTCGGTTTAGAGTACTCTTGACTTGGCCGTTACCGTCCAGAAACGTTCGCCTTGGTCTTCCCCTTCCAACTTTCGCATTCACTCTTGATTCATAAATCCTTTTTGTCAGTCTCCTTTCATTCATTCTCTCTACATGCCCAAACCATCTAAGCATACCTTTCTCAATTTTAGTCACTACGTCTTCTTTTATACCACAACGTTCTCTTATCACACTATTTCTTACTCTGTCACTCAGTTTTAATCCACTCATGCTTCTCAACGCTCTCATCTCTACCGCATTTATTTTACTTTTGTGATTCTTCTGCCATACCCAACTTTCACTACCATACATAAGTGTTGGCACCAACACTCCAGCATGCACTGCCAGTCTAGCCCTTTGAGACACCATCTGGCTATTCATAAAAGCATGCAGAGCACCATTTACCATATTCCCTGCATTCACTCTCCTTTCGATATCACTTTCACATGTTCCATCTTTTGTAAATTTAGATCCCAAGTATACAAATTCTTTCACCTCTTCCACTTGTTCCCCATCTATCAAAATATTGCCATTCATCATAGATTCATCTCGTTCAAAAAGCATAACTTTCGTTTTGTTTACATTCACTTTCATTCCTTTCTCTTCAAAGCTTTATTCATAATATTTTGCAAATTAATACAATATACTATTTATACATATGACGGATGTAGATGTTTGTACTTTTTGCTAAAGCAAAACAAATGCTTTCACTATCTTAAGGGTATATGCGTCGGATATCGCACTAGGGGTGCTATAAAATGAGCCGAGAGCCGACGAGAGCTAGCTTGTTTTCTTAATGTACGGAACCGAACCGAACTGGGGCTGGCAATTATAGATGCTTTTGCGAGAAAGTTAGTTGAGGGCATGTCTTTGTTGTTTCTATACAATATTTTATCGGTTTCTATTTTATTAATCCCTTAGATTGCCCAAGTCAACTACCGTTTGACATAGCTTTTATGCAGTAGATCGCTCGTGACACTAGTGCTACTAGTTCACATGATAATTTTATCTCAACTCGTGCAAAAAGAAATGTAATGTTTATTATCTACTTCACTTCTCGGTAACTGTTGTAATAAAATATCCGAAGATATAACACTAGACAATAGAAAAAAATTTGTTACAAAGTGACCGTTATAAATGGTACCCGTGTCGTGTCGAAGTTTTTTGGTGGTATTATTATTATTTATATAAACTGTGAGTGTTTTTAGTGATTATTTGTGTTTTTGATTATATAAGTGATATGGATAACGATGAAAACCTTTGAGTAAGTTTTTAAGCTTTAAGATATGAGCCTATAAATAAAAGATGGACTTTTTTCACTATTTCAAAGTTTAGTGCAACATGACGATACACCAGAGTCTTAATTTAATGAACAAAAAATAACATTGTGTAGTTTAATTATTAACAAATATAAAAATCATAACATTTTGTAGTCTTTCATGAACATTGAAGTCATTAAGAGCCATTTTAGAGTCATTCGACGCGCGGGGCAATAAACGCAACAATGTCCATGCGGGGCGGGGCAGGCGACGGTTATTTCCATTAAAAAGCAAGGGCAAATTACGTGGGCCAATAAAAACGCGGCCGGACAATCTAAGCGATAAGAAATTTCTAACATGACACTAATAAGATTCGAATACGAAGTAAACTATACAATTTCTTATGACTATCTGATGAATACTCAAAGCTCTGTTTTGGGAAAAGTCGCGAACAAAAGAAAATAAATAATATAATAAATGTGGTGAGTGGGTAAATCAACTCGGTCACCATGTTCTGTCTTGTCTTCGTAGTGCTGGTTGTCTTCCGAAACACGCCGGCATCAACGACATCATCAGAAGGACCCTTGCCACCATTAACGTGCCGGCTATTCTCGAGCCGAATGGAATTGCACGTGATGATGGTAAGAGACCTGATGGTATGTCGTTGATGTCTTGGAAAAAAGGAAGGTCGTTGGTGTGGGATGCTACATGTGTTGATACGCTTGCACCATCTCACATTGACGCTATCTCAGTGTAGCGCACTCGACATTGTAGCGTCACGAAAAAAGGGATAACGAAATCTTTCGTGGTTTTACCTGTATACTTTGTATCGTTTTCTGCAACAGTAAGTAAAAGTAAGTAGCAGTCCATTAACGTCCCACTGCTGGGCCCAGGCCTCCGCACTTATATGAGAGAAGGTTTTTAGAGCATAGACCCACTACGCTGCTCCACTGTGGAATGGCAGGCATAGTACACAAGTGCACTCTCTATTCATTCACTCTCATAGTCCCATGTGACGGTAATCCGTCACAACCGGAGAGAGATCAGGCGCAGGACCGACGGCTTAACGAGCTCTCCGAGGCACGAGGGTGGATCGCACCGCCAACTCCGCCAACAACTTCCCAACTTCGGGCCAAACATCTTAATAGAAAACACAATATCCATTTTTGGATTGGCCCGACCCGGAATTCGAACCCAGGACCTCATGTCTGTAGTCGAACATGCTAACCACTAGACCAATTAGGTAGTCAGATCAATGAGACAGTCTGTAACAGTAAGTATGTAGCAGCCCATTAACGTCCCACTGCTGGGCACAGGCCTCCTCACTCCGAGGAATGAGGGCTTTTAGAGCATAGACCCACCACGCTGCTCTACTGCGGTTTGGCAGGCATAGTACACAAGTGCACTTTCTATTCCTTCACTCTCATAGTCCGATGTGACGGGAATCCGACATGACCGGAGAGAGATCAGGCGCAGGACCGACGGCTTAACGTGCTCTCCGAGGCACGGGGATGGATTACACCGCCAACTTCCCAACTTCGGGCCAAATATCTTAATAGAAAACTCAATATCCATTTTTGGATTGGCCCGACCCGGGCTTCGAACCCAGGACCTCATGTCTGTTGTCAAACATGCTAACCACTAGACCAATGAGGCACTCTGCGACCAGAGTGATATTTTCAATGTTAATCAACGTCCACAGGTTCTGTCTGCGCCTGCGATGCTGTCAAGTGAGAGATGTTGGGCGGATGTGGCCCTCTTCTGCGAGACTGTAATCTCGCTAAAGGAGGCCCATGAACGAGATAGAGAGAAGGCAGTAGATGCTCCCTCTCACCCCCAAAGGAGACGGGATAATAGACGGCGCTTGTTTGCGCATTTGCTCCCACCTCCATGAATTCTCAGTCGGACTCATCTGGGGCACTAAGGAAGAATGCGCAAGCTGAACCTCTGGTGTCTCACTTACGGATGAAGAGGATTTCGCTGGGTTTTAGTGGGTATTGCGAAGCCTCCTCCCTCGCTGAGTACTACACTCCTGACCCATTCTGGTCAGGGTAAGTGCGTCAAAGCAATTCCCCGCGCAAAAAAAAGGTCCTGTCTACACCTCATATATCTATGGTTCAGAACAACTGTCAGAGGTAGAGAAACGTAGCCCCAGATGTGTTACGCGAATAATGCACCGTTTTCAAATCAGTCACCCATTATTAAACTGTCCAATTAGTGATGTAGTGTACGTTAAAAGCAGTTTTAATTATACCATCTCTAAGATAATTTACTAGATCACGAGATCCAAGCTTCGTATATTTTGTTTTTGAAGTGAAACTTCTAATGGAAAGGGAAAGTTTTTGTCACTCGATACGCGAGGTACGTTTGCCAGTATATGTGTCTTTTAGGTCTTTACTACACTTAGTGACACTTTATTTAGAACAACAAAAGGTATGTTTATCTGTGTACGATTGAAAGAAGTTAAACTTCTTTGGATTAGGGTTATATGTATAATACAGAAAAGACAAGAAATTGAAAGATTTGATCGCTTAAATCACAAATATTAGCTAAACCTTACGAGATGCATCAAATTAATGTACTACGGAATTGTTTATCTTTAAAAGATCTATAAAAAATCTTAAATAGTATATATTTATCTTTAAAAGATAACCCACAGTAACCATTTTTATCTTTTACATATTCCAAAAAAATATGCACTGTTCAACAAGTTATTTTACACAAAACCGTATTGTTTTATGTTAAATTAAATACATTATATATATTGTGTATTTCATGTAGATTGTGGTTAAAGAATTTATTTCTCATAAGAATTTTACAAATTCACTTAAAATGAGATACAATTTTTTTTAAAACAATACAGTGGGCGCATATACATTGATGCTCTTAATATGTGCATAGTAGCATAAATTAACAAAATAAAGAAAGTTAAGTAATACATCATGGAAACTTATTTCTTATATACACCTTGAGATCTTTCTTAAACTTGTTTATATCGTTGTTCCGTTTCAGTGCTTCTGGTAGATGATTGTGTAGATTTGCTCCCTCGTGTAGTAAGTTTCTTTGGCCATAATTTTTTGTGCGTGCCTGCCAGACATTTAATTTGTTTTTGTTTCTCAGATTATGAAGGTATGTCCTATATGTAAATGTTATATTAGAATGTACAGTTTTGGTTATAATTTTTTTTATTAGAATGCACGTATTATATGTATAGGTTTGGCTTATGTTCAAAATGTTTGTTTTTTTATATAAAATTTTTGTAGGTGTTAAGTAGTTAAAATTAAATAAAGCTTTAAGTAGTTTGTTTTGAGTTATTTGCAATTTATTTAAATGGGTTTTAGCTGCAGTCCCCCAGATTTCTATTAGATAGTCTAAATGTGGTTTTGCCAAGGTATTATATAAAGTTGATTTTATCTGATGTGGTATGCAGTGTGACACTCTTCTGAATGCTCCTGTTAATGACGTTAGTTTAGAGTTCAGTTGGTCAATATGCTGATCCCATATAAGTTTATCGTCTAACAGGAGTCCTAAATATTTTTCTTTTTTGGATTTTTGTAATATTGTCTTATTAATTTGAAGGGGCGCGAAGTTTGGTATTTTTTTATTTTTTGCACTAAAAATCATGTATGAAGTTTTTGTTGTATTTATTGTAAGAAGATTATATAAAAACCATTCGTTAAGCATATTGAGATCCTTTTGAGCACTGTTTATTATTTCGTGAATGGAATGACCAAAATAAAAGAGGCAGGTATCGTCAGCGTATAGTGTTAAGTGTCCTGAAAAGTTTAAGTTTATTATGTTATTTAAATAGATTAAAAAAAGCAATGGCCCTAGTATTGACCCTTGTGGAATGCCGCAAGAGACTGTTTGAGATGTACTTCTAAAGTTTGAGATTTTTACAATTTGTTTACGGTTTTCGAGATAAGAAGCCAAAATTTTCAGTGCTGACCCCGTAATACCTATGTTTTTTAGTTTTTGTAGTAATTTAAAGTGATTAAAACTGCTGTTAAAAGCATTTCATTAAAATT
This sequence comes from Elymnias hypermnestra, assembly GCA_015832385.1. NCBI lineage: Eukaryota > Metazoa > Arthropoda > Insecta > Lepidoptera > Nymphalidae > Elymnias > Elymnias hypermnestra. The sequence continues at coordinate 152,351 of JACTOM010000131.1, forward strand.
GATATCTTAGAAGATATCAGCGATTTAATAAGTTGCAGCACAGCGGCTGTCGCCGTTCTTTAATACTCACATTTACAGACGTAGTTACGGATTAGATAGTTAAAGTTAAGTATCAGCCCATTAACGTCCCACTACTGGGCACAGGCCTCCTCACTCCGAGGAGCGAGGGTTTTTAGAGCATAGACCCACCACGCTGCTCCACTGCGGATTGGCAGGCATAGTACACAAGTGCACTCTCTATTCCTTCACTCTCATAGTCCGATGTGACGGGAATCCGACACGACCGGAGAGAGATCAGGCGCAGGACCGACGGCTTAACGTGCTCTCCGAGGCACGGGGGTGGATCACACCGCCAACTTCCCAACTTCGGGCAAATATTGAGAAAATCTTAATAGAAAACTCAATATTGATTTTTGAATTGGCCCGACCCGGGACTCAAACCCAGGACCTCATGTCTGTAGTCGAACATGATTAAATAGTATACGAGTATATATAGAAATGAAGGTCGTATTCAGAAGGTTGCATCAATTTCGGATATAAAAGCTCAACTTTAACAAAGTACTCCCAGTTGGTATTGCGATACTCAAAATTTCAGTCATAAAAAGCCTTCTACGCTATTAAAGTAATTGGTTCGATAAGACAGTGGGAAAGTTTCTATTTGACAAGGGACCGGTGTATGAGTAACGTGGAATCTTGGGAAATAAAAGGGAAATGGGCTTACTCAAGCCTTTATTTGGATATAATAGACGTCTGTATTGCTCCTTGTCTCGAGCGAAACGTAAAAAAGGGGACGGTTTCTTGAAAACTTATTACAACACAACATTCGTTTAAATTGTATACAATTTTATAGAGATATTTGAAAATACGAAAACTATTTTCATCTGTTATCTTTTGACAATCTCATAATAGATAAATGAACCTGTTAAATTCATTAAATAGAAAGAAACCTTTGAGGTTTTACGTGAGCTTTATTAATATTATAAAGAGGAAAGATTTGTATTTTTGTTTGTAAAAAACTCAAAAAGTGCTGGATTGATTTTGATAATTCTTTTTTCATTAGAAAGCTACATTATCACTAAGTAACATAGGCTATATTTAAAACTAGATTGTTATAGAAATATTTAGAAATTTCTATTAAAACCAACCGAAGGTGTAAAAAAATTAGCCATAAAATGTCTTTCATCGCATACACTGTGAAGAGTATTAATGATAGGACTTGAAAATATTATAGAATATTTCAATATCTACAAAAAACTACGCTGTAAAGCTGCAAATATTTTCTTACTTAAGAGATACCCAAATTTATATCTTATTCAGTTTTTATTTAACTAGTTATTTAATCATGTTAACGAACGACTTAGAATTACATACATACATAGCATCACACCTCATTCCCATAGGGGTAGGCAGAGACCACGTCTTTCCACATGCCACGATTCTTGTATATCTCCTTCGCTTCTTTCATTCGCATTAAACCTTTCATACAAGTTCGTCGGTTTAGAGAACTCTTGGCCTGGCCGTTACTTAAAATGTCCTGGATTTGGTCCAGGAACTTTCGCCTTGGTCTTCCCCTTCCAACTTTCGTATTCACTCCTGACTCATAAATCTTTTTTATCAGTCTCCTTTCATTCAATCTCTCTACATGCTACATTTTAATCCACTCATGCTTCTTAACGCTCTTATCTCTACCGCATTTATTTTACTTTTGTGATTCTTCTGCCATACCCAACTTTCACCATACTTAAGTGTTGGCACCAACACTCCAGCCTGCACTGCCAGTCTAGCCCTTTGAAATACCACCTGGCTATTCATAAAGGCGTGCAGAGCACCATTTACCATATTCCCTGCATTCACTCTCCTTTCGATATCACTGTCACATGTTCCATCTTTTGTAAATTTAGATCCCAAGTATACAAATTCTTTCACCTCTTCCACTTGTTCCCCATCTATCAAAATATTGCCATTCATCATAGATTCATCTCGTTCAAAAAGCATAACTTTCGTTTTGTTTACATTCACTTTCATTCCTTTCCCTTTCAAAGCTTCATTCATAATATTTAGCATCTCCTGAAGCTCGTTAGCGGATGACGCAAGTATTACTTGATCATCAGCGTAGAGTAAACATTTGATGAGTAATTCATTCACTTAAAATTTAAAGTTATAAATAAGATTTGTATATCTCATCTTTAAATAGTTTATTTCTACCCTCTGCCTTTGACTTTCTCTGTTACTTAAATCGTAGTCAGGACCAGTGGCGTAACTATACCATCTACTGCAAAAATCTAAGTAGTTATCCAACATTTATTATGTTATTTTCAAGAGCATGGGTTTATACATTTACATTAATTCATATTCCTATTACTGGACATAGGCCTCCTTTCTTAGGCGAGAGGGAATGGGCTATAGTCCCCACGCGAGCCTTCATCAAGAGACTTTACATTCATCTTCCATTCGCTTCCCTTTCGAGGAAGGAACAACATTTTGAAGAAACCTGAATTTCCTTTGAAGAAGAGCTTTCTATTCCGCAAAAGTGTCTATTACATAATAAAATTTTAAATCGGCTATAGAAATTTAGAGGTAGAAAAGCCAAGTCGCATAACCTGTCTTGTCCTATTTGTCTCGAGTATCTCTTGGGCCGAGGCCTTCTTGGTTTGGCCGCTGTGGCAGCGATCCAACCTCACCTGGAACAATGGGTTTCCAGGGAGAACGGGACACATACTGGTGCAGGTTCTGACCGGACATGGGTGAAAGTTCCTGCACCAAATTGGCTGGGAGGAGTCACCCGCTTGTCATTTGTGTGGCGCAGCTTTCGATTCATCGCATTACACTGTGGCAGATTGTGCAGCCCGGGTGACCTCAGCGTCATCTCCTGGTGACTTTGATCGCCGGCGACATCTCGTTGGGGAGCATTGTAGGCGCGATGCTCTCCAATGAGAGATGGTGGGCGGAAGTGGCCTTCTTTTGGGAGGCGCTACTCTCGCTGAAGGAAGCCCACGAGAGAAAGTTCCCTCTCTAGAGTGCAGTCGATGCTCCCCTTCACTGCCGAAGGAGGTGGAATAAAAGCGGCACATATTTGCGTATCACCTGGTGTCTCGTGGATGACCAAAGGATGAAGAGGGTTCCGCTGGGTTTTAGTGGGTATTGCGACCATCCATTGCCCATCCCCACACTTCTGACTAGTCATTGGTGAGAGTTAGTGTGTAAATTGCATTTCCCAGCGATAAAATAGGGGCCTTCTTGGGCTAGGGGCCCGTGACATTTACCTACCTGGAAATAGATTCATAAAAAAGTCGTTTTGTGTGATATTTTGGACCCTCAGCCATATACCTTTGTGTATATCATCCTTAAACGGTTACGGCTAACCGCAATGAGTGTTTTTATAAATATCGAAGCAATTCGCAGGTTTCCTCTCTCGTAGTGGCATTTTGTTTTATGTGACTGCTCGTTACGGACGCCGGCCGCCCGTGAAGTTACTGCCGCGGTGGGACCTCTACACCCCTCCTCGTGCCTTTTATCGCATTGAGATTCGGAAAGAGCATAATCTTTACGTATTTAGCCTGTTATTACTAGTTCATTTTATTTTATAACTGGCTCACATGAGCAACTTCGTCTGTATATCTGACTTTCACCGAAAATACTGCCTTAGATATACAACAAAACAACGTATCGTGGGATTATTCCTCTTCTATAAAATTTCCAATGAAAACAAATAATGAAGAAATGAAACTGTTTTAATTCCGATTGGGGCCATTTCAAAATATAAACATTGATATTTCACAAACAGTATTTAAAAGGAAATCACAGAACCATAATAAATAATTACAACTAGACAAGAAAACTAAATTTTTGGTTAAGTAATGTAACGGGCCTTAAAATAACACAGAGGGTTAAAATTGAGAACTTTCTTAGTAATAGTCTCATTGTTACACTTTTTCTTAACGCTGGAAAACTCCTCGTTGATACCTGGAATACTCGGGAGGGTGTTCCAGGTTATACCGGAGTCATACTGACTAAAACCAAGCGGTGCTCCTCCATGAGGTCACGAGATCTTGGTCAATAACCACCCCGCGGGAAGTCTTCTTACTGGACAACGGACCCCGCATCCGATACCCAAAGGTACCCACTAAAAAGGGAGACGGCGATCGTGGGCCTCTCCTTCCAGGCCTTTTCCTGCGAACGGTAGAAGCGGCCACGTCCGACTCCCTCAACCGATTCACCGTCTCCTTCCGCGTCATGACATCCTCGCAGAAGGAGACCGTAGCATACCATATTCTCTTGTGTTGACGGCGGGGAGTGAGAGCCCAGGCTGGACCTCATTGTTACATGGCGTTAGCAAAGGAAGTATCCTTGGCCCGGCTCTATTTCTAATTTACATAAATGATTTGTGTAGACTGGAATTGGTCAGAGCCAGAATAATCCCATACGCTGATGAAACTGTCAAAGTTTTTAGTGGGGATAATTAGGAATCTGTAAGTAGAGACACTGGTAAAGGATTAGAGAATATTGCACAGTAGCTAAGAACTAACATATTAACACTATTGAAACTGTATATCTTTCTGGACTTTAAAGTAAACCTTCACAGTTATGGCAATGACAATGTCAATATATTGAAAGATTGGAAAACACGCAACATTTGGGTATAATTCTGGAGCAAAGACTTTCGTGGAATAATCACATGGATTTAGTAAGTAAAAAGTAAGTAGCAGCCCATTAACGTTCCACTGCTGGGCACAGGCCTCCTCACTCGTATGAGAGAGGGTTTTTAGAGCATAGACCAACCACGCTGCTCCGCTGCGGATTGGCAGACATAGTACACAAATGCACTCTCTATTCCTTCACTCTCATGGTCCAATGTGATGGGAATCCGATACGATCGAAGAGAGATCAGGTTCAGGAACGACGGCTTAACGTCGGCTTTTTGAAGTGGCACGACCCGGGACTCAAACCTAGGACATCATGTCTGTAGTCGAACATGCTAGTTGAGGCAGTTCTAGACCAATGAGGCAGACTTAGTAAGCAATCGCCTAAAACATTGAAATGGATTTTTAGACAAACGAGTAATTAGCACATTCTATTACACTGTATTACAGTGTGGGATGTTGCCACTTAAAAGTAAATTTCATGATGATGATGATGATGATTTTCGAATCGAAGTCGACTTTAACTCGCTTATGATGCTTCCGACGGCCTCGCTGGCGCAGTGGTGCGAGTATTCGTTTTGCTAGCGGAGGTCCCGGGTTCGATCCCCGGTAGGACGAATTTAGGAAATTGAAACAGCAAAAACGTACCGCAAAACAAAGAGATTTGTGTTCCGGTACGATGCCGTGTAGAAACCTTAATGGGTATATCGCCTCTTAACAGATTAGCGCGCTTCTATCTTAGACTGCATCATCACTTACCATCAGGTGAGATCACAGTCAAACGCTAATCTGTCAGCAATAAAAAAAAATTATGCGTTTCTATATTAGCCGATCGTCATAATCACTAAGAAGTTATTTATGAAGAAGTCAATTTTGTATACAAAGGAATATCCAAATTCCTATTTACATTACAAATAGCTTAAAACACTTCTGATTATTCACATATTCGAAGCATCAAGGTTATTTCATCAAGGTACAAATGATCTAAGGTTGAAACTGGAGATTACTCCATCCATCGTTGTTTTATTTCATAAAAAAGAGAATAGATATGTTAATATATCTTTCAGACTTTCAAAGTAAGAGAAAGTAGGCCTGCAAAGTTTCTGTTCCCACAATTTGGTTGTTATAACGGAAATAAGTTATTTTGATAACGCAATCTGTTTTATTGGTGATAAAGTGTTTCATTAGAAACTTATTTTACTGATATTTACAGTCATCTGCTGCTATGGATGAAATAAAACTATTTATTGCAGTACATCAATACTTGAACAATACTTTACCTATAACGTCTAAAGCTTTTGGGTTTTCAATTTTACGTTGCAGTGTCATGATTAAATGTTTTTTCTTGCCCTTATCCCACTATGTGGGGTCGGCACAGCATGTTTCCTTTCGCCACTTCACTCTATCCGCTGTCATTTCTACATTCACACCCTTAATACACATATCCTCTTTCACACAATTCATCGCATTTCGGTCGCCCTTTCCCGTTCCCCTATCCTCCCTTCTCATTTCATGTCCATACCAGGCTAACCTTCCACTCCTTAACTTCTCGGTCACTAGTGCTACTTTTACACTTCCTCTAATATACTCATTCTTAATCTTATCTAATTTAAACACTCCACATATCCATCTCAACATTCGCATCTCCGCTGCATGCAATTTCCTTTCATTCTCCCCTTTGGTAGCCCAGCACTCTGGTCCATACAGGATGGCAGGTCTTACGATCGTCTTATAAATTTCCCCCTTTAGTTTAAGGGGCATTCTGGCATCGCAAATTGTTCCCGAGACCTGCCTCCACTTCATCCAACCTGCATTTATCCTACTAGTAACATCTCGGTCAATGCCACCGTCGTTTTGGAGCCAAGGTAACGGAAATCGGAGCAGACTGGAAGGGTAACACCATCTAAGACAATCGAAGAAAAACTGGATGGATTCCCGAAATCACAGAACAGATGTTCTGTTTTGGTCCTATTGATTTTCAACCCTGCGCTTTACAGTTTTTCCTGCCATATTTCTAGCCTTCTCTGTAGTCACGATTAGATAATGTTAAAAATTGTTCATATATTAATATAAATATAAGTGGATTCAGCAAATTTAATACTACCTCACAATTAATAAATAGAAAAGCTGAATGATTTAATTTTTGTAAGAAATGTGGTCAAAACTTAAGTAGCCCAAAAAGAATTATCGATTTCCAAGGATTACCGAATGTTGGGTTATAAAAGAAGATGTAGTGACTAAAGTTGATAAAGGAATGCTTAGATGGTTTGGACACGTAGGGAGAATGAATGAAATAATACTGATAAAAAGTATTTATGAGTTAAGAGCGAATGGAAAAGTTGGAAGGGAAAGACCAAGGCGAACGTTCCTGCACCAAATCCAAGACATTTTAAATAAGGGCCAGGTCAAGAGTACTCTAAACCGACGAACTTGTATGAAAGGTTTAATGAGATTGAAAGAAGTGGATGAGTATGCAAGGATCGTGGCAAGTGGAGGAAGGAGATGGTCTCTGCTTACTCCTATGGGAATGAGGCGTGACGATGAATGTATTCATCTTTAAACCTATCTTGTTAAATCAGTCCAGCCATTCTAGACTTTTAGCGGAACTAACGAACGGCAATTGATTTTTATATATATAGATGTTTTCTGTATGAACTTTAATTTTAATGTAAAAAACAGAGTTTATTTTAAGAGAAATCAATTGAAATTTATTGAATTGTAAAGAGAAAAGTATACAATTAACGATAGAGAAAGATATAAGCCATAAGGCCACAATAGCAATATCTTGCATATTAAATCCATGGCCAATAATGGTTTATCGAGGTCGTGGTCGTCGTCGTCGTTTCAACCGATGGACGTCCACTGCTGGACATAGGTCTCACGAAATGATACCCACAAGGCCCGATCTTGTGCCGCCTGGCTCCAGCGGCCACAGGCGATCCTCCTTATATCGTCGGTCCACTTTGTGGGGGGTCTTCCTACACTGCGTCGTCCCGTGCGGGGTCGCCATTCCAGCACTTTCCGACCCCAACGTCCATCGGTTCGTCGGACTATGTGCCCCGCCCATTGCCACTTCAGGTTCGCGATTCATAGGGCTATGTCGGTGACTTTGGTTCTGCTACGGATCTCCTCATTTCTGATTTGATCGCGTAGAGAAACTCCGAGCATAGCCCTCTCCATCGCACGCTGAGTGACTCTGAGCTTTCGAATAAGGCCCATAGTCAGCGACCACGTTTCCGATCCGTAGGTAAGCACTGGCAACACGCACTGTTCGAGGACTTTAGTCTTCAGGCACTGAGAGATATTGGACGAAAAAGTCTTCCGGAACTTCCCGAACGCTGCCCAACCGAGTTGGATTCGGCGGTTGACCTCTTTCTCGAAATTGGACCTACCTAGCTAGACTATGTGTCCCAGGTATGTATACTCGTCAACAATTTCGAGTGTCGAGTTCTCAACGATGACTGAGTGGAGCGGACTAAAACTAAAAGAAGAAAGTTTATCGAGGTGTGATTATTAAATTATTTAGCCAGAATTGGAAGATATTGATGTGGATTGTGTTAATTTTCAACAAGTTGTCGCAACGGGCGACATAAGCAACGAAACAATTGCAATTTTGCAAGAAAAGGTTTCTGGACGTGCTATTACTCGAAGAGGTGATTACAATTGGGCTTCAAGATCTTGTGATTTAACACTTTTAGTTATTTTTCTTTGGGGCCATATCAAAGATCAGGTCTATGCCAATGCTCCACAACAGATTTAAGACCTTAAAGATGGAAATGTGCAAATTGGTCATGGATAATATGATGTGCTGCTTCTAGTGTAACCATTTGATTGTTACCATTTTCCATCGTTAATTTCATACCTTTCTCTTTGCAATTAAATAAATATCCATTGCTTTCTATTGTTATATGAAACCTTTTATTGGAAAACCTATTTATAGTATCTATTTATTGACCCATCAAGGATCGTTATATATTGCAGTTATTATATCTGCTTCTATACCATATCTTGACATTTAAGTCTTTTATGTAAGCTTATTAACTTTGCTATTTGCAGTTCAGTTTGCTGTTGTCTCGACGCACCACACTCTAGCAGAATGCTCGGCTTGGGGACCACAGTGCCATCTCATGGTATCCCTGGTTAGATGTGACCTCTCTTTGTCGAGCGTAGTTGGTGCTATGCTCGGTGGGGAGTCACGTCGTCCTTTTGTGAGTCTGTCATCTTGTAGAAGAAGGCATTAGAGAGGGAAAGGGAGATTGCGGTCTGTGCTCCTCCCGGCCGTCAGAGGTGAAGGGGCGCCAGAAGGCGCAGTTTTGCCCGTTTGCTTCCCATTCCTTGAAACTTTGAGTCGGATTCATCCAGAGTACCAGAGCTGAATGCGTCAGCGAACATCTGGCCCTCAGTATACGGATGAAGAGGGTTCCGCTGGGTTTTAGTGGGTATTCTGGTGGGTTAACTTCATCTGACGTGCGCAAAAGCATTTCCCAGCGAAAAAAAAGCATAGAATCAGTTGATTTTATTATCTGTCGGATAATAGAGCGATATATTTATACCACTTGATCCATACAACTTCTTCTGAATAGATCACTCAGTTTAGAGATAATGTGAATCAGTTATCCTAATAGATAGATAAATACTATTGTAGACTTTTTTGTAGATCTATAAAAGAGGAATTATCCTGCTAAACATTATTTTGTAATATCTCTAAGGGATTAGGCAGAGTTTTTAATGAAAGCTGACGTCTTGATTTTCTCCGATACTTTCAACAATTGTCACTATATATCAACCATTACCGCATTGTACGTCACCATTTTTAGAGAGAATGTAATGTTGATATATTGAGTTATCCTTAAGAGACAGAGAAATAAAATTCTAGACTTTTTTGTAGATCTATAAAAGAGAAGTTTTCTTGCCATACTTTGTTTTGTAATATCTCGAAAGGATTAGGCAGCGTTTTGAATTAAAGTTGGCGGCTAGATTTTCTCTGACACTTAAAACAATTATGGCTATATTTTAATAAATTTACACAAAACTTTAACAAATTATATACATAAATATTTGCCAAGAATCACTCTGTCTTTTGGTGATAACTATATGAAAATATGTACAGTAGTTTTTGAGTTTATCGCATATATAGAGAGAAAGACGCGGCCTTGGTCCTTGTAAGCATATTTAACACTGCGTATAACGTTTTAAAGATTGAAACAAAGCCTTTAAGGGTTTTGGTGCCATCCTACTACAGTTACGAAGTCAGACGCGTCCATGATTAAAATATACAACAGTACTAAAACTGTTTAAAAGTTCGCGATAAAAACAAGCTGGGCCTTTAAATTAATGGGCCGTGCTAAATTTGTTTGGGCAACTTTAAACAGATCCCATGATAACAGCGGAAGTTTTACGGAGAGAAATTAACTCTCTCTTTCTCCCTTTGACGTGTACCCTGTACGTAATTACAAGCGAGCTTTTATTTTGTGAATTCTCGTACGTTGCCAAAGCAAATACACTTTTTAAAGTCTTTATATTACGCTTTTGTACCTTATAATAGTTACAGAGAACAAATTAATATTATCTGAAGAGTGTGTTTGTTTGGATGCGCTAATCTCAGGGACTACTGGTCGGATTGGAAAACTTCTATTAGTGTTAGATAGCCCATTTATCGATAATTGCTATGTGCTATATACCATCATGCTAAAACTACTAAGAACGCTTCACCAATGATGAATGTTTCAAAATAGGGCGTTTTCTTTTTGGGAGCTTTCCTTGCGTGTTATGCGTAAACGGTTAAAGTTACAAAAAAGTTATGTATGACAGAATTATTTCCCTTTATAAGTTCTAAGAAAAAGTCCACAACAGCTTATATCTATCTTTTAAGGTTGGCTCACTATAACCTTTTTTATGCTGACCTCACTTCGATTTTGACTAAAATTTCAATTAGTAACATAAGAAGTAATTAAGGCTAGGTTTGTTAAAAAAATAATAATTAGAGTTCCGCTAAAACCAAATTAAAACTATTAAAAAAGTATCGAGTAGGAGATAATGCTGTAATTTAATTATCACATTTAGAAGTACGTAGGCAAAGTTGCGCGGGTCAACTATAAAAAGAAAGTCATTCCTCGTGTCTGTCTATTCGTGATAAACTCAAAAACTAACCTTGTGATTCACCTAAAGTGATTCTTGAGGAAGGTTTACGTATATAATTTTTTAAAGTATTGTATAAATTGCGATAATAAATGGCGATAACTGTTGAAAGTATCGGAAAAATCGAATCGCTCGCTTTCAATAAAAACGCTGCCCAATCCCATAGAGATATTACAAAGCAATGTATTGCAAGATAATTTATCTTTTATAGATCTACAAAAAAGTCTAGGACACTAATTGCCTATCTCTTAAGAATAACTCACAGTATCCACATTATGTTCTTAAAGTGGTAACGTATAATGTGGTAGATTGTTGGAAGGACTATTGTTGGAAGTTGTGGCAAAAATCATGCTTCTTAGGAAATTAAAATGAATTATTATTAAAAAGAGTCCATTTTTTAAACTCTCGCACTGAAATAGATTAAATATTTGAGCAGACAAAGACTAGGTAAAAGGGTAGCTTTACTATTAAGCTTTTCTCACTGGAGAGTCCTCGACATTATATATAATTCAACAGTAACAATAACGTTTAAACACTTAGATATATTACATTATATTAATTGTATAACTACCTGTCTATATGTTAATACGTGAATCAAAAACTTTATAACCCTTTCTTACTTACAGTTTATATAGAGAAGGAGTGCATAACGAAAATATTTTATTAAAATTTTACAAAAAAACATATTATATCAAAAAAATACACCCTACATGCCTGAATTAAGAGTAAATGTGCGTATCTGACAATCTAACAAGTACGTCAACTGATTTATATTAAAAAGATTACAAAAGAAAAGTTTATATTGTTAAAAACACTAAAGAGGTTTGATTAGATTAGTTTATATTATCAAAAGCACTGAGAAGGTTACATTAGAACAGTATATTGTCAAAAACACTAAGGAGGTTAAATTAGAATAGTTTATATTGTTAAAAGCACTAAAGAGGTTACATTAGAAAAGTTTATATTGTCAAAAACACTAAGGCGATTAGATTAGAAAATTTTATATTGTCACAAGCACTAAAGAGGTTACATTAGAAAAGTTTATATTGTCAAAAACACTAAGGAGGTTAAATTAGAACAGTTTATATTGTTAAAAGCACTAAAGAGGTTACATTAGAAAAATTTATATTGTCAAAAACACTAAGGAGATTAGATTAGAAAAGTTCATATTGTCAAAAACACTAAGGAGGTTAAATTAGAACAGTTTATATTGTTAAAAGCACTAAAAAGGTTACATTAGAAAAATTTATATTGTCAAAAACACTAAGAAGGTTAAATTAGAACAGTTTATATTGTTAAAAGCACTAAAGAGGTTACATTAGAAAAGTTTATATTGTCAAAAGCACTAAGGAGGTTAAATTAGAACAGTTTATATTGTTAAAAGCACTAAAGAGGTTACATTAGAAAAAAATATATTGTCAAAAACACTAAGGAGGTTAAATTAGAACAGTTCATATTGTCAAAAACACTAAGGAGGTTAAATTAGAAAAGTTTATATTGTCAAAAGCACTAAGGAGGTTAAATTAGGACAGTTTATATTGTTAAAAGCACTAAAGAGGTTACATTAGAAAATTTTATATTGTCAAAAGCACTAAGGAGGTTAAATTAGAAAAGTTTATATTGTCAAAAGCACTAAGGAGGTTACATTAGAATACTGTGTTTTTAAAACCACTAAAGAGGTTACATTACAATAGGTATATTGTTAAAAGCACTAAAGGGGTTACATTAGAAAAGTTTTTATTGCCAAAAGCACGAAAAAGGTTACATTAGAATAATTTATGTTTTTAAAAGCACTAAAGAGGTTACATTACAAAAGTTTCTATCAAGTGTCAAAAGTGTCAAAAGTACTAAGGTGGTTACATTCAGAAAATCTGAAAAACTACTAGAACGAATTGAAAAACTCTTCTTTTATTTAATAGCTTATTTATTAAGGAAGACTACTCGCTTAAAAACATCACATTCTCATCAATAGAAGAGGAGCTTCTATGAAAAATGTCCCAAAAAACGGGGGAAAAATCATTTTGAATGCTTCCGTTGCGTGCGCTGCGCAAACGGCTAATGTTACGCAATTGTCATGTATTACAGAAATGTTCCTCTTAAAACGTTTTATAAAAAAGTCTCAGATAGCATATGTCTATCTTTTAAGATTGACTCACTATAACCCTTACAATGTAACCTAATTTATTCTCTATAGCAAAAAAAAGGATGAATACATTATTGCTCAAATGATAGTCTACATACTAATTAACATTCGCAAATTTGTGTATATTTCTAATAGCTTTCATAATATTATATTTACAGGTATTCCAGTAATGAATAATTCGAAGTATTGTAATTGAAATTGTCAATTATTTATTGAATTCTACGAAATCATTAGTCGATTCGCCGATACCGTGGATTTCTTTCTGCGAAAAGAGTTTACAGTCCACTTAAGTGGTCTAGGAATACTTTAATATTTAACAAACACCTTGGCTCCATTTAGAATTGTTATAACACTAACCTTGACAATAAAATAACAGGCAGAGAAACAGTATTTGCTTAATAACGTCCCAACGTTGGGCAAATGACTATTAGAGATATCAGATGGGTTTAAAATGTCACCAATCTCTTACATTGCAAGATTTTTATCAGGTTCTGTAACTTTAATATATAGTAAGAGCATAATAAATATATATGTGTCGGAGAATAAGAGAGAAGGGAGAAGCATAAAGCACAGGGGCGTAGGGTTCTCCTCCGACATCGTTATTAATTGAATCCATTATTTAATTTCTTATTCTGTGGGCTTTCATTGGTGCAATCAAACACTTTAATAATTAACTCGGATTATAATGTTCAATCGCTTAATATTCCCGATATCAATTTACACAAACTCATTAACAATAATAGGAACGCGACAGTTTCAATAGTCAACCACTCCGGCCGACCGCCATTCGAGAACTGCCGAGAGACGCGCCGGACTGCCACTTATTGACTCTGCCCCCACGCCGATACACAGATGGCGCCAGCGTTCCACAGACTATTACTCACGGACCAGTGATCCACAGATTATAAGGTTGTATCAGGCTGCGTTCATGGCGGCACCTGGACTAGAGATCCAGCTCAAAATCAGCGCTACATGGTCTGGAGACTATGTAGCATAAATGCTGAGCTGGGTCCATTTTCTAGATTATGTCACACATCGCAGGGTATTGTAAAATATACTAATATATATTGTAATGTGTGGCATAATGTATAAATAAAGTTATTTTCTTTCTTCTTTCTTATTTTTTATGATAAGAGATGATACTAATGACGATAGTCTAAGATGGTTTCTGCACAGTATCGAATCGGAACACAAAACCCTTTGCAGCAAAGCCGTACCTCCAAGGTAAGGCTACGTTGGTAGAAAACGAAGCCAACCAGTCTAGGTTCAGACAAATTAGCCGTTTGAATGTCTAAGTAAGTAATTAGCAGCCCATTAACGTCCCACAGCTGGATACAGGCCTCCTCACTCCTAGGAGCGAGGGTTAGAGCATAGACCCACCACGCTGCTTCACTGCGGATTGGCAGGATTCCTTCACTCTCATAGTCCGATGTGACGGGAATCCGACACGACCGGAGAGAGATCAGGCGCAGGACCAACGGCTTAACGTGCTCACCGAGGCACGGGGGTGGATCACACCGCCAACTTCCCAACTTCAGGCAAATATTGAGAAAATCTTAATAGACAACTCAATATTGATTTTTTTTTAATTGGCCCGACCCGGGACTCGCACCCAGGACCTCATGTCTGTAGTCGAACATGCCAACCACTAGACCAATGAGGCAGTTGAATAGAATGTCTAGTTGAAGTTTGAATGTCTAGTCGTGTTTTTTTTCTGATGCAGTAATCTGCCCGTGTTTGGTTAACAGAAATAACAGTCGATTGTCCCGCCTCTGCACGGACGTTTTAGCGTCGAATGACCCTAAAGTGGCTCTTGGGACTGAAATGTTCATGAAAGACTACCAAATGTTATGATTTTTATATTTGCTAATAGTTAAACTATACAATGTCATCTTTAGTTTATTAAATTAAGACTCTGGTGTAGCGTCATGTTGCGCTAAACTTTGAGATACTGAAAAAAGTCTGTCTTGTATTTATAGGCTCATATATTATAAATTACAACTTACCTCAAGAGTTTTCATTGTTATTTACATCTTTTATATAATAAAAAACACAAATAACCACTAATAAACACTCACAGTTTATAAAATACCACAAAAAAAACTTAATGAACTTCGACGCGACATACGCACCTCTAGTATCGGTCACTTTGTAACTGAAGTGGTAGCGCAGAGGGTGCCACCGTCCATGTGACGCGGATTGAAATGAGAGAGATGAATGGACTGTATAGCGGTTTAGAAAGACGAAAGAAGGAATTTAGCGAAATGTCCGCGTAAGGGGTGATATTGATGAAAGGAGAAAGGAATCGTGTGCACGTACTTTGAGTATCAGGCTCTTCTACTCCTTTCCGAAGTAGGGCTGTGCACGGGCGTGGTTGTGGCAGCTAAAAGCACTACACAGACAACGGCTCACTTCTTCAATAGTTCTTGCGGTTCGTATATCTTCAAGACGAAGATACGAGCAGATTTCTTGCGAAGATATCAGCGGTAGGCGAAACGCAGTAATTTGGGAAAAAGAAACATTTTTACGCGGCACCGTCAAGATAAACCAAAAAACTGCCGAAAGTGGCGTCACCAGTAACGTTTTTGTTTTTATTAATGTCTGATATTATCTGTACGCACATTGTGTTACCAAGAATCCAAATAGATAGTACACATTATGACTTTTTACACATTTATTACCGAATGCCCGAGTTGAGACAGTGCTATGGTATAAAGTCAATGTTAGAAAATATAATGTCGTAAATTGGCCTTATTTATCGAACCCGGGACTTTGCTAGCAAAGCGTAGTAGTTCTGTGAGTAAAGTTAGCTGTGATCGTGAGTATTGCATTGAAGTCCAACAATGTATGTGTAACACTTCAAGAAATATCCGAGTTACGACTTATGACATTACAATGGCTTCTCTCTAATTCGTTCGTTTCTTTCTTCTATTAGTCAAATGGCAAGATTTTTAACTATATTTCAAATCAACATCAAATATATGTCGGAGGGCAGATGTCTGTGTAACGCTGGCGCCATCTATCGGCGTGGACAGAGTCAATGCTGGTAGTCCGGCGGGAGTCACTCGGCAGTTGTCGAGTAGCGGTCGACTGGAGCAAACTGTTGAAACTGTCGCGTTCCTAGCTATTAGTGTTAATGAGTTTGTGTAAATTGATATCAGGAACATTAAGTGATTGAACATTATAAACCGAGTTAATTAATAAAGTGTTTGATTGCACCAATATTATCCACGAACGCCCACAGAATAAGAAATTAAATAATGGATCCAATTAATAACAATGTCGGCGGAGAACCCTACGCCCCTGTGCTTTATTCAGCTCGGTTCTCTCTTATTCTCCGACATATATATATTGTTAGCGATCATTATTATTTTTTTCATTAGGCTGAGGTCTTTTTTATCTTGTTACGCCAAAGAAGTATAACTTCTAACGCGTGTAGTACACACATGTTTATATCAGTAAAACGTTTACATGTGCTACTTCCGGTTTAATGCTATTCAATCAAAATATTCTTTATTCAAGTAGGCTCAAAAAGTACTTTTGAATCGTCAGTCGTCTGTCCGTTAGTAACAAATCTACCATCGGTTCGGAAAGTTGAATCCGCTGAGAAGAAACCGGGAAGAAACTCAACGGTTACTCTTTTAAAGATATTTTTGTATGCTACAATGTGTAATATAGATAGGGTAGACCTCCCACCAGGTGGACCGATGAAATCAGGCGGGTCGCTGGCAACCGCTGGATACAAGCGGCGCAAAATCGGGCCCATTGGAATTCATTAAGAGAGACCTTTGTCCAGCAATGGACGATTAAGAATACGCAGACAAAGTTGGGTAAGCTACTAGTATATGTGACCTAGTTTCATTTCCAATACTTTCAGCTATTTTAAGTAACTGACAGTACGTTGTTGCGGTTTGTAAACGATACAATACTCGCACGAAGAAAATACCGATACGACGTCAAGGGAAACCTTTTAAGATCCCCCTCGCTTATACAAAATGTATTCAATATGTTATTCAAAACTACCGCAAACATCGCTTTTACCCTATTCCTGAATAACAAGTTTACTTTTATTTTCTTATGCAAATATAATTTCAATAATATGTCACTAATGTTTAGTATAAGCTGAAAAGTATCTTGATAAAGTTTTTGACTACCTTACGGTTTGTTTGCAGAGATTAAGGTTAGATTTCAAGAAAGGTAGAAGTAAAGCGACGTGGTGGTCACTGGTGAGGTGATTTAGGATCACCAGTGACGCGATGTGCGATGTTTGGGTAATGTGAATAAGACTACACCGATAAAGCACTTTCACTTTTATATTTGAGTCAGAAGGGTTGTACTGAAAGGGATTGGATGATGGTTACGGTATGCTGGTTGTCAGGATAGAGAAGACTTTACTTTAAATATTACGTTTAGAAATACATAAGTAGCAACGCGTATTTACCGAGACAACAAATATTACCAGAGCGTGATTTCGAGACGTGGTTGCTTTAACTACCTGGGACAGGGTCTGAGGGCACGCAGTTCCTTACGACCACTTGATATGGTAACGGCGCTTACGCACTGCTACGTATATAATAAATATAAATTTTAACAAAAAAAGAACTGCCTTCAAAACAAACTTACAAATACATTAATATGCTTAAATTTATATTTCTTGATTTTTAGTGAATCTTAAGTAAACTAACAAATTTATCTCAATATATGTACACCTAAAACGCGTTTCTCATGAGATGACACCGTTTAAATGAAACAATTTTACAAAGTGAAATTTACATTAATATCGCCACACCCGGGATCGAACCCGCAACCTTATACCACCGCTTTACACATAATTCACCTTTTAAATATTGCAACGCAGCAACAAACGTAAGGTCATTGGCATTTGATTACAGACAGTTATATATTCTGCCAAAAATCACACTCTTTCTGTAAGCCGTTGAGGAGTTCTATTGATCTTCATATTTAACTACGACTAGAACTTGACCTTACCGAAGTTACGGTAGGCAGCTCAAATATTTGGATAGCTTATAGAAGATTCTGCCTAGTATCGTTGATTTGCTTCTAAGAATTGAAGAGTTCCCTCACCTTGCCATGGATTCCATCATTAGAACCTTACCAAACTATCACAACGCAACCCTTGAAGTATATCATTACTAATAAAAAAAGAATCATCGAAATCGGTTGGCGTGATCTTGAGTTATTCGTCCATTTGTTGCGCACATGCTTTCGCAAATTTAAGACCTATCCGGGTTTCTCATAGATGCCATCGTTAGAACTGATTTAAAAAAAATTGGGACCCTTTGACGAGCACCACCTTTCATTTAAAAAATAATCTTCAAGATCGGTCTACCCAGTCTTGGGATATATGAGGTAACAAACATAAAAAAAAGAAGACGAATTGATAACCTCCTCCTTTTTTTGAAGTCGGTTAAAAATAATATGTGGAAAAGGATAAGGAAATATATTTATATATATATAGCATTAAATAAAATAAAAATCTATAACCACATTTTATTACCTTTACCGCTAAATAATAATGTTATATAAGCAAGGTTTCTAGGATTCGAAAGAAAATCATTAGACTATTAAAGCTATATTGAGTTCTACGTATTCCGTGACTTATAAAAGAGAAGGCCTGAAAGGGGAGGCGCTACGGAGTTGTTGCAACCCCTTGCACCATTCTACATTCAGTAGCGCTTCAGACTCCGTCGCGTGAGGACGTGTCCCCGCCGCGCGTAGTAACATAAAACTTTTCACGGCACTTCGAAGAAACATTAAAAGTTTACCGCCCTCTTAATCACTGTTTCGCGTGTGTTGTTATATCCGATGATGGTTAACGATGTGTTTCGTTTCTTAAAATGTATTTATCGGAGTGTTTTTTTCAGTTTTCATGTCGGATGAACTTATTATTTTAATGTAGTGTTGCAAGCTGATAGTTTGATTTTAATTTGGCGCCCGTTATGGGACTATCGTTACACAAACACGAATGTTGTTTTCATGTTTAAAATAGACTGTGACTTTTGAAGACTATATCTAAATGAGAAAAATTGAACATCGTGTGAACTCTTAACGAAATAATAAAATAAAACATTTTTGTATCATTTCCGGTCAATAGATGTTAGCAAAATGATATTTGTTCTCGTTTTATTGGACTGGCTACTCGCCGGGAGTATCCACGCTAGTTTACGTAAGTATATTATATGTTTTAATGTTTAAAGTTAAAAAGGATACGGTATTAAGATAGCATTTCGTTTATTTTAATGTATATATCGGAGTGTTTATTCAGTTTTCATGTCGGATAAAATTATTATTTTAACGTCCTGTTGTACGGTGATAGTTTGATTTTATTGGCGCCCGTTATGGGACTGAGTTTAGGCCATTTAAATTATTACCTGTTAAAACTGTATCTAAATGAGAAAAAATGAATTGGACAACGTGTTTCTGTTTATAAAATGGTATGTACCGTAAGGAAATCATGTTTTCATATCATTTTCGGTTAATAGATATTAGCAAAATTGTATTTGTTCTCATTATAATGGACTGGCTACTCGCCGGCAGTATCCACGCTAGTTTACATAAGTATATTATATTTATTAAAGTTTCAAGTTAAAAAAAATATCAACACAGCATATTATTTATAAATTTGATGGTAAACAGATTCCGAGAGTATTGTTATATCTGACGATGGTTAACGATGTGTTTCGTTTCTTAAAATGTATTCATTGGAGTTTTTTTGTCAGTTTTCATATCAGATAAACTTATTACTTTAATGTAGTGTTGCAAGCGTATAATTTTATATTGGCGCCCGTTATGGGACTCTTGTTACACTAAGACGAATGTTGTTTTCATGTGATTTATATATACGGTGACATTAAAGACTATAATCTAAATGAGAAAAATTGAACTGGACAACTTGTTTCTGTGTCAAAAAAAAATTGTGTAAACTATGAAGGAAATAAATAAAATTAAACATTTTTGTATTATTTTCGTTCAATAAATGTTAGCAAAATTATATTTGTCCTCATAATATTGGACTGGCTATTCGCCGGGAGTATCCACGCTAGTTAATGTAAATATAGTATATGTTTTAATAAATATGGTATTAACACATCATATTATTTATAAATGTGTTTGTAAACAGATTCCGCGTGTGTTGTTATATTTAACGATGGTTAACGATGTGTGTTGTTTCTTTTACCGTATTTATCGTAGTGTTTATTTTCATTTTTCATGTCAGGTGAACTTATAATTTTTGTGTTTTATTGTAAGGTAGAAATATGATTTTTAATTTGGCGCCCGTTATGGGACTATCTTTAGTTATACACGAAATTGATTTTCGATGATTTGGTGACTTTTAAAATATATGGTGACTGTAAAAATTGTATTTAATTGAAAACAGTTGAACTAGACAATACAAACTCTTTTGAAGTCTTAGAATTCTCGTTATTAATGTGTTATAAATATGTATGCACAAAATTATAAGTATGTATACTTATAAGTTGTATTAATATTATTTATATGTATAGATGTGTTTTTGATGTATAGTAAAACAATAAGTGGACAGGATGCACGGAAAAATTGTTGAGAGTTTCTGTTGACACCCCTTGCAATGAATGTATATTGTATTTTTTTGTGATGAGATAATATATGAATACGTACCTTAATAACGCCCCACTGCTGGGTACAGGCCTCTTCACTTATAATATGGTGAACGCAGTTAGGGCATAGACCCACCACGCTATTCCTTAACATGTTGGCAAGGTTTTTTTTTTTTCAAACATTTATTGCACCTTTATAGACAAGGCCTACGATCGAGTGGAAAGGAATGAGCTGTGGTCAACGTTATCTACGTATGGGATGAGCGGTAGTCTGATTCAAGCATTGAAGTCTCTCTATGATGGTTCTAGTGCTTGTGTCAGAATAAACAGAGCGTACACGGAGTCGTTTCCTGTCGAAAGAGGTGTTCGTCAGGGATGTGTTGCGTCACCATGGCTGTTCAACCTTTTCATGGATAACTGTTANGTCGAAAGAGGTGTTCGACAGGGATGTGTTGCGTCACCATGGCTGTTCAACCTTTTCATGGATAACTGTTTGACAGATTCAAAAGAAAGTATGTGTGGGTTAAGAATGAATGAATTACTCATTAAATGTTTACGCTGATGATTAAGTAATAATTGTGTTATCTGCTAATGAGCTACAGGAGATGGTAAATATTATGAATGAAGCTTTGAAAGGGATAAGAATGAAAGTGAATGTAAACAAAACGAAAGTTATGCTTTTTGAACGAGATGAATCTATGATGAATGGCAATATTTCGATAGATGGGGAACAAGTGGAAGGGGTGAAAGAATTTGTATACTTGGGATCTAAATTTACAAAAGATGGAACATGTGAAAGTGATATTGAAAGGAGAGTAAATGCACGGAATATGGTAAATGGTGCCCTGCATGCCTTTATGAATAGTCAGATGGTGTCTCAAAGGGCCACTGTTTTCGTTATTTTAACTGCTCCGTCATTGCAAGATGTTACTCTCCATCATGTTAGTACAGGTAAATGAAACTATAGTTTCATAAAAATGCATTCCTGTACTTAAAACCCAGCAATAAAGTACAAAATTAAAAACAGTTGGGAGCACCAACTGTTTTTAATCAACGCACTGGCCAATGAACTAACATGATGTGAAGTGAAACTTCTTTAGGCGCATGGAAGTAAAATGTTTACGGATGAAACGCATGCTTAGCGTCACGAAGATGCTAGTTCGTTTGAAGATTAGGTAATTTTAATATTTACAAATAACATGGCATTTTCATTTGTCATTTAATCTTACACAAAATTTCATTAATAATTTCTAACATTGACAAAAAACACGTGCCATTTTTATTTACAATTCGTCATTTGAGATATCAAATTATTTGTATTCATTTTCGATACTTTTAATATTTTAATCACAATTAAATTCAATAAATCCCTAAGTCTCGGAAATCTTAAGTTTTAGATTTGTATAAATAAAAACAAAACTTATAAATTAGTTTGCCAAGTTACCAATCGTCCTATTATCAAAGGTGTCATTAGTACTATCGTCTGTCATTGTTTTCGGAATGGTTCTCCTAACACTTTGTATAATAAAAAATACTTTATGTGCAATCTATCTTTATATATAATTCTTATGTGCGTTTGTATGTCATTGAACTCCTACCGGATGGAGCGGTTCATTAAGTAAAGGATACATAATATAAAATGATGTCGCTTCCGCTGTCTGCTTGCTTAAATCTTTCAAACTATCCAACGGTTCCTAATGCAGTTTCCAGCAATAGACAGAGTGATTCAAGAGGAAGGTTTATATGTAAAATACATATATTATTATGGGTACTTAAATCGCAAACGCTGGCTAAACCTTAAGAGATAGACCAAATTGATGTATGACGTAATTGTGTATCTTGAAAAGATTGATAAAAAAGTCTGTAATACTATACATTTATCTCTTAAAGATAACTCACAGTAACCATTTTTATCATTAGCATATTCCAAAAAATTGTATGTTATTTACAGAGCTATTTTATACAATACATTATTATTTTTTATACAATTTAATATTGTAAAAACATAGTATATTTTATGTAGTTCAAGACTGTTTTTAATAGGATTTTATTAAAATGGATATCTTAGGAGATATCAGCGATTTAAGAGGCGTTGGAATCGCATAGATGTTGCAGTAAACACCCACATTTAAGTGCACAGTTTACATGCTAATAGTTTTATTATCTTAGTTTATATAATCAAATTATCTCACTTGAAAATAGTACAGTATTTTATATGAAGTGTTTTTAAAATAATAATTATATTTCCAGCGAAGTCGGAAGAGTGAAGTGTATCACGGTTGGCTAATAATGACTTTTGAAGCTCTCCGAGCGGTACTTGGCTAAAAAATTGTGTTAGTAGCCCACTTTACATTGAGTTTCAAACTATAAAAACAGATGAAAACATCCAGCATTATTTTCCAATGGAAATGTCTTTAAAAATCTATACCAATACTACACAATACCCGTTCAATTTCGTCTGCGTACAGTTTAATATAGGATTTAAAGAACGGGGCCATCTATTTGATGCTCATAAGTAAGATCACATCAAGTGGACCTCCCATTTTCGCCTAGATCGCGAAACTTGGATCCATTTGTAGTTTTATTTAGCCACTGTTAAATATTAATCACCAAAAATTGCATTCGACGGAAGATCAGTGTCCTATCCGACCAGGTTCTCATTTAAAACTGAAAAAGAACCTCGGGTTCCTAGTAGTAGGCATGGCCTCTGGCAAGGCAATGGCTTTTTAGGGGAAACAAGACGTTTTCCAATAGACTGGGGCAGCTATGGGTCCTCGGCGACTTCTTCTGGTGTCACGGATTGGAGTTAACCTCTCGTTGGCCTACATAGTAGGAAAGCCGTAGCGAGACAACGGTCTCACAAAAGGAGACTCGTGAGAGGGAGCGGGAGTTAGCACCTGCCGCCCTTGCTATCCATCGCGGAAGGCTGGATGGCAGAAGGCTTGTTCCTGCTTTCCAGCTTCATTTGGGACACCATATAACATTGCCTAAGCGAGCCTCTCGTGTCCTACTTTAGTGTGACGAGATTCCACTGGGTTTTAGTGGGGATTCTGCTTGACAATGAGTCTCACACTCTCGACTAGTCGGAGTGCATGTTTTCCATATTCCCGACTGAGCGGGGTACGTGAAAGTATTTTCCAGTGATAAAAGAAGGATCTGACCGGGATTGGTAGCTTCGGAAAGTGCTCCTATTTGCCTTGTGTAGAACTACACTAGGCAGAATGTTTCTTCTGCCAAACTACAATCTCGCTAAAGAAGGCCCACGTGTAAAAGAGGGGGAATGAAGTACATGTTCTCCGTCACTGCCGAAGGAGACAGGATACTAGGCCTGAGGCATCAGCTAAAACTCTTGTTCTAGTGTCTCACATAAGGATGAAAACTCTGCTGGGTTTTAGTTGGTATTATGAGGCCTCCTTCCTCAGCGAATCCCAAACTCCTAACCCGTTCAGATCTGGGTAAGCGTGCAAAAAAGACCACGGTATTTCCGGAATCTTAAAGATAAATGAAACGTACGTAAAATAATCCAAAACCAAAGAAAAATAATCATTTTTGGAAGTCATTAGAATTTGAAATTGAGTAATATATAAATTTGTCGAATTTTTTAATCTTAATTAGCATTGGATAGCCCATTTATCGAGGAAGGCTATGGGCTATATAACATCACGTTATGATCAATAGACACAAAATAGAGAAATGTTTTAATAATCTTACTTATACGATTCATCATGTCAGCACAGATAAATGAAACGATAGTTTCATAAAAAAATACATTAACTTACTTAAAAAAAGAACAACCATGAAACACAGTCAGTTGACGCATGGGTCAACGCACTTTCGTTTCATTTAGCCACTCAACTACGTACCAGCTGCGGCCGTGTGCAGTTGTCGTTGACCCGAGCGTCACCTGATTGTATTTCATTGTTAGTATTTTTTTAGTAATCATTTCATTTAGCTGTACTAACACGATGGAGCGTAAATAATGCTAATAACATGTTTTCAAAATATGATTTTTTTTTCGTCCCATAATCAAAGGTCAACAACACTATCGTCTGTCTGATATAAATCCCAATACGTGAAGTTTATTGACTTCTGATGAACACTTCATCAGAAGGCTTGGTAATGTTGGCTGCCTTGGAGAGGAAAGGTAAAAAGAGTATAAAAGAAGCATAGATGATTGCAGCCTGTGCGTTTTTTCACTAAAGTGCAAATAAGTTAAAAAAAAGCTTAAATTTAGTGGATTTAAATACTACATGCCTGCCTGCCTCATTGGTCTAGTGGTTAGCATGTTCGACTACAGACATGAGGTCCTGGGTTCGAGTCCCGGGTCGGGTCAATTCAAAAATCGATGTTGAGTTTTTTATTAAGATTTTCTCAATATTTGCCCGAAGTTGGGAAGTTGGCGGTGTGATCCACCCCCGTGCCTCGGAGAGCACGTTAAGCCGTCGGTCCTGCGCCTGATCTCTCTCCGGTCGTGTCGGATTCCCGTCACATCGGACTATGAGAGTGAAGGAATAGAGAGTGCACTTGTGTACTATGCCTGCCAATCCGCAGTGGAGCAGCGTGGTGGGTCTATGCTCTAAAAACCCTCGCTCCTCGGAGTGAGGAGGCCTGTGCCCAGCTGTGGGACGTTAATGGGCTGCTACTTACTTTACTTTTGAATACTAGATACGCCGTGCGTTCGTCTCGCCCGATTATACTTTTCGTAACACTCTCACTATGCAATTCACCAGGTTACTGTCCAAGTCTTGCGTAAAGCTTTATTTCAAAAATGTCAGCCCAACGAAACATGTAGGTATAATATTTGAAGCCAAGGCGTATCGCTAGTATTATAAAATAAGTTTACATGATAGTTTCCCGGCTGTTACTGACAAATTGCAAACGGCCAGCCCACCACCTAGTCACCGCTAATTGACTGCACGTCAAATTGAACCGCTATAATCCAAATAGAGGGGTGTTATTTTAATACAACGTTTCTAATCGTCGCTGTCAGTGTTGCTATTAACGGCTAATGTGCTCTTCTATTTTGGTCTGGTTGATAGCAAGTTTCTGTGCTTTAATGACAAAAACTTCAATAATATATTTCTCCAAATTGGAGTCTCACAAATTTCAACCGATGGACGTCCACTTCTGGACATAGGTCTCACTTTATGATGCCCACTGTGCCCGATCTTGTGCCGCCTGGCTCCAACGGCTACTGGATACCCCCCTTTAGGGGGGGGGGGTCTGCGTGGACTTCGACTTACTTCTATCTGTGCTTTAGTCTATTAATATGAGACCAGTGGTTGTTGACCGGTTTCGGGTGTACCTCTGTGGGCGTAAGCAATGTGCGAAAGCCAAGATATCCACATTCTCTCCTGTAATATCTGGTTTACTGCAGGGTGGAGTACTATCTCCACTCCTATATCATATTCATTAACAAGCATTCCCCTGTAATCACTTATCACCTGCATGCTGACGACTTACAGATTTACGTGACGGGCCGCGTTGATAAAATTAATGCCCATCGGTTGAAGCCTTTTTCGCTTCAACCGATGGACGTCTGCTGGACATAGGTCTCACGTAATGACGTCCACAAGGCCCGATCTTGCGCCATCTGGCTCCGGCGGCTACCAGCGACCCTCTTTATGTCGTCGATCCAACTTGTGGGGGGTCTCCCTACACTGCACCTTCCGGTGCGGGGTCGTCATTCCAGAACTTTCGAACCCCAACGTCCATCGGTTCTTCGGACTATGTGCCACTACAGCTTCGTGATTTTTAGGACTATGTCGGTGACTTTGGTTCTTCTACGGATCTCCTCATTCCCTCTTCATTGCATGTTGTGTGACTTTGAGCTTTCGAATGAAGCCCATAGACAGTGACCACGTTTCCGATCCCTAGGTGATCACTGGCAACACGCACTGTTGGAAGACTCATTTATTGGAGTCAAATATATAATAGGTATGTGGCTTAATAAATTTTGGACCAGAAATCGGGAAATTAAAATACGTATTCAATTTGCACGAAGTAAAAATGAATAAGGTATCTGCAATCGTAGAATTAAACTATCATTGCGTACTCGATTACTCCATTGCTGAATGCGAAGCGTGGATAGTTACAGAAGATCATAGGAAGCGGAGAGATGAAATGCGAATATTTCAACGGGTGTTGGCCATTAGTTGGATAAGGTGTCAAATGTGGAAGTTCTGCGGCGAATGAAACAAAAACAGAAACTTTAGCACGTAAGATACGAGCTCCTACAACTTGTCTTGATGGGGAATGTTGCTGGTAAAAGAAGTACTAGCCGTAGAAACAAAAGCTGGCTAAGAAAGAAATCCGCGAGCGGACAAGCATAAGAAACGCCGCTGAACTTTTCCGCATCGCAAAAGATAGAGAAGGATATGCAAAGCTGACTGCCAAACTTCGCTAGTTGGAGAAGTACGAAAAGAATACTCCCTATATTATTGAAGGCTCAGTTACTTTGGTAAGATTTAGCATTGTTGAGGAGGGATTCAGGATTAGAAAAATCTCTCCAGATTTTTTATATTTCGGGTCGTCAGTGTTCAGTGCTTCAGTCTTCAGTTCTTGCAGGTTCGGATGTTTTGTTGTGCACACTCCAGGGTGGTTTTTTTATACAACTCTCCTACCCGGCACGCAGGCGAGAGGGCGTTTGCGGGTGGTGAGGTAGTTGCGGGAGGGGGGTTGCCGGCGGTTGACCAATCAGAATTAATCGCTGCCGGCAATGCGCTAGGCTTTCTGCTTTCATCCGCAACAATCATTATCCAATTCTTCAAAATTATCTCTCACACTTTACATTTGCCTATCCACAAATAGAATGAATATCGTTCTCTTGCTCTTCGCAAATTGTAATTAAGCTTGAAACAATATCTGTTCGCGACTTTTTTCCCTTTTAATTTATAAATCTACTTTTCCCTTTAATTTAACTAATATTGTTAAAGGTGGCATTTTCATTTATCCTGAACCGGCAAGTCTTCGGTAGAGTGAGCTTACGAAGGGGCTCACAATATCCAGGGCATCAAACCGGAAGTAGCGCATGTAAACGTTTTACGAATGATATATAATTAAAATTACGTGACTAACAATATGTATGGTAAAGTGGGAATTCAAAAAAGGCAGCGTTTTTTGTGGAGATTTTGGACAACCTAACTTTCCGATACCTTCAACAATCATCGTCATATTTCAACCAAAAATCACCAAATATATTATATACATGAAGTTTTCTTAAGAATCATTTACTTATTGGATAAAATTGCATGAGTAATTTTCGCTATATTTTAAGAATTATACTTTCCACATACTCAACGAAAAATGAGTATATTATACTTTAACGTACAGCTAGTATAATATAAATATGAATGTTTGTTTGTTAGTATTTTACGTGCCGCGATACCGTTCATCCGAATGCGATAAAACTTTGGCAACTTATTGCTTTGTTGCGCGAACTTTATAGTCAAAGTGGAACTAACTTAATGCTTGGTGGTGAGGAAGTAGTTTATATAAGGCGTTACAAAAATAGATTTGACGATAACAATGATAAAGCTCGGCTAAAGTTAGTGTCTTTATGTAATTTTAAGAAATACGTCACAAGCGTATTATACACAAAGCATTTTATGATAAGAAAGGTAAAAAGCAGCCTATTAACGTCTTATTTCTAGCCACAGGCCTTTTTTTCGATGGGAAATGGATTTACGCACTAAAACCGACCCGTAGCTCGGGAGTGAGGGACTCTGTGAATAAGACTCGCAATACCCACTAAAACCCAGTGGAACCATCTTCATCCGTGAGTGCGACACCAAAGGATCAGCTTGCGTATTCCCATCTGGTTTCTCGGATGAGTTCAACTTCACAGAAGCGGGAGCAGGTGCGCCAACATGCGCCACCTACAATCCCGCTTTCTTCGGCACTGAGAGGAGGCATCTACTGCATTCTCCCCCTCTCGTTCGCGGTCCTCCTTTAGCGAGACTACGGTTTCGCAGAAGAAAGACCTTGCCGCCCAATACCTCTCACTGGAGAGCATCGCGCCTACAATGCTCTGCCACCAAGAGGTGGCGCTGAGGTCTCCAGGCTGCGCATTCTGCCACTGTGTGGTGTGCTGTGTCAATAGCTGCACCACATTCATGGCAGTTGGGCGACTCCTCTCGGCCAATTTGATGCAAGAACTTTCCAAGACAACCATGCCCGGTCAGAATCTGTACTAGTCTGTAAGTAAGCGTCCCGTGCCCCCTGGAGAGCCATTGGTCCAGGTGAGGACGAATCGCTTCCACTGTGGCCACGCCAGCCACAGGCCCCCTCACTCATAAAAGGGAGGGTTTTTAGAGGTGGCTACACCTTCCCCAAATTTACTCTTGGGATTAGCTTAACGTTATTTTTCACTTGAACTTAAATCCAGTTACTCAAGGTCATACAATGTCAACTTATAAAAACTATGCTTAAAAGTTGGCACAATGAAGTAAATATTCTCTTCACTATTTCTCAAGGTCTTGGTTTCCAATCGCATTAAGAAAAAATATATTTAGTAATATGTTGTTCTTACAACAAAAACCATGTGACCGTAGAGACCATAAGGCTTATAATTGGGCAGTGGGCCGGATGTACACGCAAATGACCCACCTTACGCAGATGATGTCAGGGCACGGTTTTTTTGTTGGTTCCTGGGAAAGGTGGTAAATAAGGACTGTCGTTAGTGGGTTAACTATGCTCGTAGTTTCTTTACACGATCGAATCAGAAATCAGGAGATCCTTAGATAAAAAATCACTGGCATAGTCCAACGAATCGCGAAACTTAAGTGGCAACGGTCTTAATCCAAAGGCCCTGCACTGAACATCTTAGTGGAGCCCCCTTCAGACGGACTGACGACATAAAGAGGGTTGCCAGTGGCCGTTGGAACCATACGGCTGATAAACCCTTATGGGAATCATTGATGAGAACTTTGTCCAGCAGTTGACTTCTATCGGTAATCTACTAAGTAAATGATGGTACTTTAGATCCAGCTCAATACACGTTGGAGGTATGTCAATATTGGGCTGAGCATCGGCTGTACTTGTGGGGGTAGTTGGTAGCTATCAATTACTTCTTCTGTAACAAGAGTGACAAGGTGACGAGAGAGAGACCTTGAAGGGCGAAGGCCTCCTTGGCAGAAACTCGGGATCTACTGTCTTGTTAAGAAAGGACCCCTGAAACGGTAGTTGGGATAGCGCATGTTTCAGGCATGCTACCTTCAGAAAGGAGGATGGTTTCGAAATCCACCAGCTTGGGCTTACTTGAAGGGTTGTCTCTGATGAGGATTAGAACCAGTAGTCTGTGACTGTGTTCCCTTGACTTAGCCTAACCTTGTTCGGAGGATCACTGGGTTTAAGCCAACAATAGTCTGGCATAACCTGCAACATTCTTCCGTGTTGAAAGTATTCATGAGGATTTCTCCGCGCTAAAAAAAAACTAACACTGTATTATCAAGTGAAACTACATTCGAGCTCTGAAGCTTCACCTTTAAAAACACTGTGTAGTAAGTTTACCATATAGAGGTCACAGATATAATATATAGAACCTCATTATACCCGAATTAAGGTGATTATAAGGGGGTTAGAATCACTTATATTGACCTGGATACGATTTTACCTTCGTGTGTCGCGTGCGAGCTAACAAATTTAATCAAAACATGTTTTATTAATCCGTATTTGGCAACAGTAACCTTTCTGATACATTACTAAGTTGACAGAAATAATTAAATACTCTTGAAGCAGAGAAAATGAGCGGATATACATACATACATAACATCACGCCTCATTCCCATAGGGGTAGGCAGAGACAACGTCCTTCCACTTGCCACGATCCTTGCATATCTCCTTCGCTTCTTTCATTCTCATTAAACCTTTCATACAAGTTCGTCGGTTTAGAGTACTCTTGACCTGGCCCTTAATTAAAATGTCCTGGATTTGATCCAGCAACGTTCGCCTTGGTCTTCCCCGTCCAGCTTCCGCAGTCACTTTTGACTCATAAATCCTTTTTGTCAGTCTCCTTTCACTCATTCTCTCTACATGCCAAAACCATCTAAGCGTACCTTTCTCAATTTTAGTCACTACATCTTCTTTGATACGACAACGTTCTCTTATCACACGATTTCTTACTCTGTCACTCAGTTTTACTCTACACATAATTCTCAACGCTCTCCTCTCTACCGCATTTATTTTACTTTTGTGATTTTTCTGCCATACCCAACTTTCACTACCGTACATAAGTGTTGGCACCAACACTCCTGCATGCACTGCCAGTCTGCCGCTTTGAGAAATCATCTGGCCATTCATAAAGGTGTGCAGAACACCATTTACCGTATTCCCTGCATTCATTCTCATTTCAATATCACTTTCACATGTTACATCTTTTGTAAATTTAGATCCCAAGTATACTTATTCTTACACTTCTTCCAGTTGTTCCCTGTCTATCAAAATATTGCCATTCATCATAGATTCACCTCGTTCAAAAAGCATAACTTTCGTTTTGTTTACATTCACTTTCATTCCTTTCCTTTTCAAAGCTTCATTCATAATATTTACCATCTCCTGTAGTTCATTAGCGGATGATGGGAGTATTACTTGACCATCAACGTAGAGTAAACATTTGATGAGTTATTCATTCATCCTTAACCCATACATACTTTCTTTTAAATCTGTCAAACATTTATCCATGAATAGGTTGAACAGCCATGGTGACGCAACACATCCCTGTCGAACACCTCTTTCGACTATTCTGACCTCCGTGTANCTCTTTCGTTTATTCTGACACAAGCACTAGAACCCTCATAGAGAGACTTCAATGTTTGAATCAGACAACCGCTCATCCCATACGTAGATAACGTTGACCACAACTCATTAAGCACCTAGGGAGAAAAATAGGGGGTTGAAAGTCGTAGATGAGGAAGCCCTATTTTTATTGATGTTTTCCTACGAGTTAATGGAATCTAACCGGAAGAGAATAGGACGCTTTCGTCCCGCCAACAGAACCTTCGATCCCACAGAGAAAAACTTAATAATTTTATATTCCGATGTCTAATTTGTAAATTTATAGAAACAATGCAGCTATTTTCTCCTTTGAAAAGATCCAGTCCTTGTAATTGGCCATTAGCACACTGACGGAATATTTAAATCTAACTGAAGCAACTCTAGAGAGCGCTAATTTATTTCCACTGTCTCAGATTTAGTTACTTCTTTGTCGAAATGAAATAGAGAATATACTGTAATACTAATATTTACCTGTAACTTTGATTGTGTTAGATGTTTCCATGAAAAGTGTCACGCAAAATTCAATTCAACTAATGCTTTCTTAGTTTTTGAAAGCATCGGTTTTTTTCGTTTCTTTAATCAAATAGACTGTTGAAGTATAATTCTTAGATCTCTAGCTAAAATATAATCCATATTACTATTACCCCCATCCCTGAAACAATGCCATAAATAAGATCATCGAGTGCCTTCTTCAAAATGAAGTTAAGCGATTAGTTGGTGGAAAAGCTTTTTCTCCTGTTTTATCTCTCTTAATTATGTCCCATCTACTCCCATATATCGTCCATCGAATGTCGTTTTGATCTAACATCTGTTCTTTTTCCGGATATCCTTGAATCAACCTTGGGTTAATGATCGTTATAAATACGTGACTGATTTGAGCTCATTTTAGTAACTAAGCATTTGAGAACTGGTTCCAAGTGATCTTAATCACTTTCATCAGGGTCTACATCTCAATTGTCAGCTTCACTGGTCTAGTAACCTGTTTGTTCCGTTACAGATATGAAGTCCTTTAGACCCGGGTATTTGTCCAAAGTTGTGTTGTTCTCCGTGTGCCTTACCCTTGTGCTTTAAAGAGAATTTAAGCGGTCGGTTTTGGGCCTGATCTACTCGTACATCTGGTCTAGTGGTTACCATGTTCGACTACAGGCATGAGGTCCTGGGTTCGAGTCCCGGGTCGGGCCAATTCAAAATCGATATTGAGTTTTCTATTAAGATTTTCTCAATATTATCCCGATGT
This sequence comes from Elymnias hypermnestra, assembly GCA_015832385.1. Taxonomy (NCBI): domain Eukaryota; kingdom Metazoa; phylum Arthropoda; class Insecta; order Lepidoptera; family Nymphalidae; genus Elymnias; species Elymnias hypermnestra. The sequence goes on from JACTOM010000131.1 coordinate 184,880, forward strand.
CGGGAAGTTGGCGGTGTGATCCATACTCGGGTCTCGAAGAGCATGGTTAAGCCGTCGTTCCTGAACCGGATCTCTTTTCGATCGTATCGGATTCCCATCAAACTGGACCATGAGAGTGAAGGAATAGAGAGTGCACTTGTGTACTATGCCTGCCAATCCGCAGTGGAGCAGCATGGTGGGTCTGTACTCTAAAAACCCTCACTAGTACGAGTAATGAGTCCTTTGCCCAGCAGTGGGACGTCAATGGGCTGTTACTTACTTACATACTTACTACCTCTGGTCATGTTGGATTGACGTCCCATTGGAATATGAGAGTGAAGGAATAGAGAGTGCACTTGTGTGTTATGTTTGCTGGTGGGTCTATGCTCTGTAAACCTGCTCATCTGTGAGCTAGGAGACCGGTGCCTAGCAGTGGGACTTTAATGAGCTGCTCCTGACTTTACCCACATGTCAAGTGCTTGGAGCCGTTGCTTTCCTTCTTAAGAACCCGTCTTCTTAAGGAATCGTGTAAAGGGAGAACCACACATAAAACGTCCACAATAAATACATACATAGCATCACGCCTCAATCCCTTCGGAGTAGGCAGAGACCACGTCCTTCCACTTGCCACGATCCTTGCATATCTCCTTTGCTTCTTTCTTATTAAACCTTTCAGACCAGTTGATTTGGTTCAGGAACGCTCACCTTGGTCTTCCCCTTCCAACTTTCCTATTCACTTGAGACTCATAAATTCTTTTTGTCAGTCTCCTTGCATTCATTCTCTCTACGTGCCCAAATTTTCTAAGCATACCTTTCTCAATTTTAGACACTACATCTTTTATCCCACAACGTTCTCTTAAGATACAAATTCTGCAGATTTTTATACTCGTACAGATATAGATTAGAGTCCCATTTATAAAATTGTGTTGTCGCAGTGTATTACCTCACGTACGAACAAATTGACATCGTTTTCTCCACACCTCGGCTGCGCTTCCTGACCTCGTATTGCGTTAAAACCTAAGCGCTAACCCCCTGAGACGACGAGAAATAAATACTAGAAATCCTAATACACCGATGTTTTCAAATAACGGATGACCGACTTTTAAAATTACTGTATTTTTGAACTACGATACATAGACATTTATATTTACTAGCTGATGGTCCAACTTTGTGTGTGTAAAATTAAATATCGTATAAAACTATGAAATTTATTAGAGTCCCTCACTAATTTGCAGGTTAAGTAATACCATTTTCATATTCTTAACTATTACATTCTGCCCCTCTTGTACCAAACGCCCCACTCAAAATAATAAGTCCACCAATCACAGTCGTCGTGAAAACGACGACTTCTTAAATTTGAGAATTTCCTGACTGCGTTAAACCGGATGTAGTTTCACTGATATAAAAACCACAAATAAAACAATCATGATCGGTAACACATTTGATGCTTATGTAACTTAGTTGGCAGTGGAACTTGTACTTAACAATGTCTCGGTTTAAAAACACATTTAAAGAAATTTCAAATAGAAAAATGCTTTTTGAAAATGTTTGTTTTCTTCTAAATTATAAAACTATATCTGTCCTATGTTGAAATTAGTAAGAGGGTTGACATTTTTTCTTATTATTATATAATCACGAAAAACAATCAAGCATGGTCTCCTGGTAATTGTTCACCGCCGTACATAGACACCTGCAGCACCAGGAGAACTGTCAATGGGTTGCTTGCCTATAAAGTGGGAGTTTAATTGCCCTTTTAAACAACTGATCGGTTATCCATATGTATATTGTGTGTGTAAGAGAGAGAGAGAGATTATGTGTGGGTGTTGTGTGAGTGTAAGAGAGAAAGGGTGTGTGTGTCAGAGAATAAAAGTGTGTACACGCGTGGAGAGAAAAAAAATAGAAGGGAGAGTAGTGTATGTGAGAAAGCGCTCTCTTTCTTACATTTACTCGAGAGTGAGTGCGTGTTTGCATGCGTATGTTGTGCGAGTGTTGATATATCTTCTTATTTTTTTATAATGACGAAAAATAATCGATCTGGTCTCCTGGTAAATGTTCACCATCGTACATAGACACCTGCAGCACCAGGTGCACTGGATTGCTAGCCCAAAAGGTGGGAGTTTAATTACCCCTTAAACAAATGATTGGTTATCCATACGTATGTTGTGTGTGAGAAAATAGAAGGGGGAGTAGTGTATGTGAGAAAGCATTCTCTTTCTCACATTTCCTCGAGAGTGTGTGTGTGGTGTCAGTGGTGCAAGTAGGGTATGTATGTGAATCCTATGGTATCATAATTACGTGTTTCGCTGATTAATTTAGTTTGCTCGGTTCAGCTAGTAAACTATTTAAATCAATGGTTTCTTGTATACACCCCCCAAAACAGGCTTTCACAGAACCGTTAAAATATACACTCAGTTATATATGAAACAGTAATACAACATTTCCACCGGCGTTTAATAACAAGCCACGTCCCGTGGGACGGCGCTCGCAGAATTCGCTTATTTACGAAGTTAACCATAATAAACAATGAAGTAAAACAAATCAATGTTAACATTACGGCTACACAAACTAACAGCTAATGTACAGAATTAATTAGGCTCTAATGAAGGTAACGATCTCGTAACGGGTTATATATTTGTGAGGCGAGATTGTTTAAAAAAAATATCTCGTGATGTAAACGGATGATGTTATTATACAAACATTTTATATACACCAGGGTTCGTTACCACTTCAGGAAGGTCTAAAGATATAAGTGTTCTGAAGTTGAACGGTGACTTCAGGAAAGTCTACTAAAAATACAAATATTCTGATATTGAACTGCTACTTAAAAGTCTAAAAATACAAGTGTTCTGATGTCGAACAGCGACTTCGGGAAGTCTAAAGATACAAACTTTCTGATATTGAACTGCTACTTAAAAGTCTAAAGATACAACTGTTCTAATATTGAACAGCGACTTCAGGAAATTGTAAAGATACAAATGTTCTGATATTGAACAGTGACTTCAGGAAAGTCTAAAGATAAAACTGTTTTGATATGGAACAGCGACTTCAGGAAAGTCTAAAGATACAAATTTTCTGATATTGAACTGCTACTTAAAAGTCTAAAGATACAACTGTTCTGATATTGAACAGCGACTTCAGGAAATTGTAAAGATACAAATGTTCTGATATTGAACTGCTACTTAAAACTATAAAGATACAAATGTTCTGATATTGAACAGCGACTTCAGGAAAGTCTAAAGATACAAGTGTTCTGATGTGGAACAGCGACTTCAGGAAAGTCTAAAGATACAACTGTTCTGATATTGAACAGCGACTTAAAACTCTAAAGATAAAACTGTTTTGATATGGAACAGCGACTTCAGGAAAGTCTAAAGATACAAATTTTCTGATATTGAACTGCTACTTAAAAATCTAAAGATACAACTGTTCTGATAATGAACAGCGACTTCGGGAAAGTCTAAAGATACAAATGCTCTGCTATTGAACTGCTACCTAAAACTCTAAAGATACAAATGTTCTAATGTTGGACTGTGGCATAAAAGTCTAAAGATACAAGGGTTCTGTTATTGAACTGCTACATAAACGTCTAAAGATACAACTGTTCTGATATTGAACAGCGACTTCAGGAAATTGTAAAGATACAAATGTTCTGATATTGAACTGCTACTTAAAACTCTAAAGATACAAATGTTCTGATATTGAACAGCGACTTCAGGAAAGTCTAAAGATACAAGTGTTCTGATGTCAATAGCGACTTCGGGAAGTCTCAAGATACAAATGTTCTTATATAGAACTGCTAATTAAAAGTCTAAAGATACAAATGTTCTGATATTGAACTATTACTTAAAAGTCTAAAGATACAAGTATTATTGGAATTTACACTATCGAATTAGGATTCCTGTAAGGGTAGTGTAAGTATTTGGAATAAACAAATAAATAAATAAGTGTTCTGATATTGAAAAGAGACCTAAAAGTCGTTCTTTAATATCTTTAACGATTCAAATAATCTGTATAATGCTAAAAATGATTTGATTCGTAATATTAAATAACTGGAACATTAATCATCTTCTTCTTGAGGTGCCATCTCCTACCGGAGGTTGGCTATCATGTTGGCTATTCGGACTTTACACACAACTGCGCGGAATAAGGATCGAGTACTGAGTCCGAACCATGTCCGGAGATTCTTAAGCCAAGAGGTTCGTCTTCTTCCCGGTGGTCTCCTTCCTTGTATCTTCCCCTGTATTATTAGCTGGAGCAA
>JACTOM010000131.1:189765-213973 GCA_015832385.1 Elymnias hypermnestra
ACAGCGTAACGGGTTATATATTTGTGAGGCGAGATTGTTTAAAAAAAATATCTCGTGATGTAAACGGATGATGTTATTATACAAACATTTTATATACACCAGGGTTCGTTCCACTTCAGGAAGGTCTAAAGATATAAGTGTTCTGATGTTGAACAGCGACTTCAGGAAAGTCTAAATATACAAGTGTTCTGATGTCGAACAGCGACTTCGGGAAGTCTAAAGATACAAATGTTCTGATATTGAACTGCTACTTAAAAGTTTAAAGATACAACTGTTCTGATATTAAACAGCGACTTAAGGAAAGCCTAAAGATACAAATGTTCTCATATAGAACTGCTACTTAAAAGTCTATAGATACAACTGTTCTGATATTGAACAGCGACTTCGAGAAAGTCTAAAGATACAAATGTTCTGCTATTGAACTGCTACATAAACGTCTCAAGATACAACTGTTCTGATATTGAACAGCGACTTCAGGAAATTCTAAAGATACAAATGTTCTGATATTGAACTGCTACTTAAAAGTCTAAAGATACAAGGGTTCTGATGTCGAACAGCGACTTCGGAAAGTCTTAAGATACAAATGTTCTCATATAGAACTGCTACTTAAAAGTCTATAAATACAACTGTTCTGATATTGAACAGCGACTTCAGGAAATTCTAAAGATATAAATGTGCTGATATTGAACTGCTACTTAAAAGTCTAAAGATACAACTGTTCTGATATTGAACTGCTACTTAAAAGTCTAAAGATACAAATATTCTGATATTGAACTGCAAATTAAAAGTCTAAAGATACAACTGTTTTGATATTGAACAGCGACTTCAGGAAACTCTAAAGATACAAATGTTCTGATATTGAACTGCTACTTAAAACTCTTAAGATACAAGTGTTCTGATGTTAGACGGTGGCATAAAAGTCTAAAGATACAAGGGTTCTGATATTGAACTAAAAGATACAACTGTTCTGATATTGAACAGCGACTTCAGGAAAGTCTAAAGATTCAAGAGTTCTGATGTCGATCAGCGACTTTGGGAAGTCTTAAGATACAAATGTTCTGATATTGAAAAGAGACCTAAAAGTCGTTCTTTAATATCTTTAATGATTCAAATAATCTGTATAATGTTAAAAATGATTTGATTCATAATGTTAAATAACTGGAACATTAATCAAACAGCACCTATTAAATGTTTTTAAAAACTACAACGAAATTATGGCACAGTTTTTCAATTCCAGTTTCGTAAGTCATGTATATATTTAAATGGGAAATAAACTAATATTTAAGAATTACAAAAGGAAGTTTCTGTTTTAAACTATGCTCTTATTAGCGACATCTAAAGGAATTATCTACATAACAGCTGGGAACTTAATCGGATCAGATAGTGTTCATTCTGTAGAGCGGAATTTATTATTGGATTATATTCAAAGCAAATATGTATACTAATATATAAAGCTGAGGAGTTTGTTTGCTTGAACGCGTTAATATCAGGAACTGCTGGTCTTATTTGAGTAATTATTTCAGTTTTAGATAATATAGACTAATAGCAGCATGCACCGATGTAGAATGTTTCATAATTGAATTTTTGCCCCCTTTTGTAAGCTTCCATTGCGTATTTTGCTTAAACAGTTAAAGTTTCACAAAAATTATGTATGACAGACTTGTTTCTCTTGAAAAGTTCTAAAAAAAAGTCTTCGACAGTATACGTCTATCTTTTAAACTTGGGTCACCTTTTTAATAATTACCAAATTAGTTCTGAAATAGTTTTTATAAACAACTATGTCTTTAAACTACGCGGTTAATAATATGCAAATGTCCTGATGATTTGTATAAACTATAGTCGATCAGTGACCATATAGATACAGCAGAAAGTAGCAGGAGTTACGTTCGTTATGACAGAACTTCTATGACTGACTGAAGTAAAAGAATTTAGACTAAAATATCACAACCAGTTTCATCCATTAACATTTTAAAAGTCAATCAATTCGCTTTTAAAATGAAAGATAAAATCTGAGATAGAAATAATATTAACAATGTCTAATTACGATTAATCATAGATACATAGCATCACGCCTCATCCCCTTCCGGGTAGGCAGACACCACGTCCTTCCACTTGCCACGATCCTTGCATATCTCCTTCGCTTCCTTCATTCTCATTAAACCTTTTATACATGTTCGTCGGTTTAGAGTACTCTTGACCTGGCCCTTATTTAAAATGTCCTGGATTTGGTCCAGGAAAGTTCGCCTTGGTCTTCCCCTTCCAACTTTCTCATTCACGCTTGACTCATAAATCCCTTAGTCGGTCTCTATTTATTCATTCTCTCTACGTGTCCAAACCATCTAAGCACACCTCTCTCAATTTTAGTCCCTACATCTTCTTTTATACCACAACGTTCTCTTTTCACTCAGTTTCAATCCACTCATACTTCTCAACGCTCTCATCTCTACCGCATTTATTTTTCTTTTGTGATTCTTCTGCCATACCCAACCTTCACTACCATACATTAGTGTTGACACCAACACTCCTCCATCACAGCCAATCTGGCCCTTTAAGTCACCATCTGGCTATTTATAAAGACATGCAGAGCACCATTAACCATATTCCCTGCATTCACTCTCCTTTCAATATCACTTTCGCATTTTCCATCTTTTGTAAATTTCTTTACAAATTCTTTCACCTCTTCCACTTGTTCCTCATCCATCAAAATATCGCCATTCATCATAGACTCTTTTCTTTCAAAAAGCATAACTTTCGTTTAGTTTACATTCACTTTCATTCCTTTACTTTTCAAAGCTTCATTCGTAATACTTACCATCTCCTGTAGCTCATTAGCGGATGATGGTAGTATTGCTTGTTCATCAGCGTTGAGTAAACATTTGATGAGTAATTTATTCATTCTTAACCCATACATACTTTCTTTTAAATCTATCAAACATTTATCCATGAATAGGTTGAACAGCCACGGTGACACAACACATCCCTGTCGAACACCTCTTTCGCTCCGTTTATTCTGACACAAGCACTAGAGATCCTCATAGAGAGACTTCAATGCTTGAACCAGAAAACCGCTCACCCCTTACGTAGATAACGTTGACCACTCATTCATTCATTGTTTTAAAATGGCGTTGATGTTTCAGATGAACCTGGGTTCAGTGGTCCCATTGAAAATGTCACAGCACCTTTAGGAAGAGAGGCAATACTTGCATGCACTGTACACAATTTATCTACGTATAAGGTACGTAAATGTAAAATACTTTTGACGGCCTCGCTGGCGCAGTGGTGCGAGTATTCGCTTTGCTACCGGAGGTCCCGGGTTCGATCCCCGGTAGGACGAGTTTAGGAAATTGTATTTTCTAATTTGTCTGAGTCTGGACTGGTGGGAGGCTTCGGCCGTGGCTAGTTACCACCCTACCAGCAAAAACGTAGCGCCAAACAAAGAAATTTGTGTTCCGGTACGATGCTGTGTAGAAACCGTAAGGGGTATATCGCCTCTTAACAGATTAGCGCGCTTCCATCTTAGACTGTATCATCACTTACCATCAGGTGAGATCACAGTCAAGCGCTAATCTGTCAGCAATAAAAAAAAATCTCTTATATCCACTGCTATTACAAAACATCGTCGTATAGTTTATTTGGATATTCACCATGTGGGGAAATTCACCTAGGCCGGTTCGATCCTTCGATTTAGTGGAACTGTATTTTCTGATTAATTAATTGATTGAGTATTCTGCATAATATAAGCTTTAAAACGACAAATACCCAACTATCACGTCTACATACTTTGATAGACTTAAAGGGGTTTCTATCGTAGGTACTGACGTTGGCGTCTGTAGCAATCAGGCAATGGGCTGAAAGCCAGAGTCAGACACTTCTCCAGTACACAAAAGTTTTAGCTTTGTATAAATATAAACAAATGTTAAAAATTTGTTTGCCACAGAGTTTCACTTCTGAAATTATTTTGAAAGAGATGAAATTTATGATGAATGGCATTATTTTGATAGATGGGGAACAAGTGGAAGAGGTGAAAGAATTTGTATACTTGGGATCTAAATCTACAAAAGATGGAACACGTGAAAGTGATAATGAAAGGAGAGTGAATGCAGGGAATATGGTAAATGGTAGAAGATGAGAGCGTTGAGAAGTATGAGTGGAGTGAAACTGAGTGACAGAGTAAGAAATAGTATGACAAGAGAATATTGTGGTATGAAAGATGTAGTGACTAAAATTGAGAAAGGTGTGCTTAGATGGTTTGGGTACGTAGAGAGATTGAATGAAAGGAGACTGACAAAAAGGATTTATGAGTCAAGAGTGAATGGGAAACAAAGGGATCCAAATCTAGGACATTTGAAATAAGGGCCGACGAACTTGTATGAAAGGTTTAGTGAGAATGAAAGAAGCGAAGGAGATATGCAAGGATCGTGGCCAGTGGAGGGACGTGGCTTCTGCCTACCCCTATGGGAATGAGGCGTGATGCTATGTATGTATTACGTTGAGTGAATTTGTTTAATCCTTCCTAAGTATCTCGTATACCAAAAAATGTTAGTCCGCCATGATGTATGAGGCGTCGTGTCGTGTACAATGCGGCTGGAATTTTTTCCAAGGCATGCGGACTTCCGTTGCACGTTTTCCTTCTACATGATAAATGTCTAAATAACCCTTTTATATTACTATCAAATGCATAATATCTATGTATCTTAACATAACAAAAAAGATAGTCGCTTCTATAGTTTGCTTCCCTAAATCTTTTAAACTATTGAAGGGATTTTAATGTAGTTTTCAACAATAGATAAAGCGATTCAAGAGGAAGGATAGCACATATAATATATACCTATATAGTACAGAAAAGATGAGAATTTCATAGATTTGTAGCGTGAGTCTCTGATAAAACATTTAAGATGGAAGACATTTGTGAATTATGTATGGATAATCATTTTAGCGTTTCAATTTCCTAAAAATAGATAAAAGGAGCAATCTATGTTTCAAAAATAACTCTAAATAAAGCAAACAATTGGCCTTTTTAACCAGATAAATGTATTTTTGTCGTGTCACATTCACAATGAAATCTTTACACAGTATAAAATGAAGTAGCTACCGCTGTTTGTTTGCTGAAATCTTTTAAAGCATACACCGGATTTTAATTTAGTTTACAGCATTAGATAGAGGAATTCAAGATGAAGGTTAACATTAATAATGTATACATATTATAGTACAGAAAAGATGAGAATTTCAAAGATTTGTAGCGTGAGTCTCTGATAAAACATTTAAGATGGAAGACATTAAATTATGTGTGGATAATCATTTTAGCGATTCAATTTCCTAAAAATAGATAAAAAGAGCAATCTTTGTTTCAAAAATTACTCTAAATAAAGCAAAAAATTGGCCTTTTTAACCAGATATACGTATATTCGTCGTGACAATGAAAATGCATGCTTTTATGAATAGCCAGATGGTGTCTCNTAAAATGAAGTGGCTTTTGCTGTTTGTTTGCTGAAATCTTTTATACTATAAATTGATTTAAATACAATTTATAGTAATAGATAGAGTGATTCAAGAGGAAGGTTTGTATGTATAATACATACATATTATAGTAAACAAAAGATGAGAAATTTTAAGATTTGTAGCGTGAGCCTCTTAAAGCAGTTAAGATGGAAAACATTTAAGAAAGTCGAGTGTAAATATAAATTATATATGAATACTTATTTATTTTACTGGTTAAATTTCCTAAAAATAGATAAATAGAGCATACATAGATTATGTAGCAAAATTCACCCTAAATAAAAACAATAATTGTCATCTGATATATGTATATTCGTCGTGCATGTCATATTTATAATGAAATGAAGTCGCTTTCGCTGTTTGTTCGCTGAAATCTTTTAAACTATACAATTGATTTTAAATACAGTTCACAGCAATAGATAGAGTGATTCAAGAGGAAGGTTTATATGTATAATGCATACAAATTATAGAATAAAAAAGATGAGAAAATCAAAGATTTGTAGCGTGAGCCTCTAATAAAACAGTTGATATGGAAAACATATAAGAAAGTCGAGTGTAAATGTAAATTATATATGGATAATCATTTCAGCGATTCAATTTCCGAAAAAATAGATAAATAGAGAAATCTATGTAGCAAAATTAACTGTAAATAAAGATACCAATTGGCATTTTTAACCAGATATATGTACATTGACGTGACAATGAAAAGAGATCGCTTCCGCTGTTTGTTCGCTGAAATCTTTTAAACTATACTATGTATTTTAATGGAATTTTCAGCAATGGATAGAGTAATTCAAGAGAAAGGTTTCTATGCGTAAAACATACATATCATAATATAGAAAAGAAAAGAAATTCAAAGATTTGTAGCGTGAGCCTCTAATAAAACACTTAAAGCAACAGATAGTCGAGTATAAATAAACAGCTGAATATAAAGATAAACAATGTAAATTATGCATTGATTATCAAATTGATTCAATTTCCTTAAAAAAGGTAGATAAAGTAATCTCTGTAGCAAAATTCACTCTAAATGATAACAATAATTTATATTTTAACCAGATATATGTATATTCATCATGCATGTCACATTTACGATGAAATGAAGTCGCTTCCGCTGTTTGTTCGCTGAAATCTTTTAAACTATACATACATAGCATCACGCCTCATTCCCATAGGGGTATGCAGAGACCGCGTCCTTCCACTTGCCACGATGCTTGCATATCTCCTTCGCTTCTTTCATTCTCATTAAACCTTTCATACAAGTTCGTCGGTTTAGAGTACTCTTGACCTGGCCCTTGTTTAAAATGTCCTGGATTTGGTCCAGGAACGTTCGCCTCGGTCTTCCCCTTCCAACTTTCGCATTCACTCTTGACTCATAAATCCTTTTTGTCAGTCTCCTTTCATTCATTCTCTCTACATGCCCAAACCATCTAAGCATACCTTTTTCAATTTTAGTCACTACGTCTTCTTTTATACCACAACGTTCTCTTATCACACTATTTCTCACTCTGTCACTCAGTTTTAATCCACTCATGCTTCTCAACGCTCTCATCTCTACCGCATTTATTTTACTTTTGTGATTCTTCTGCCATACCCAACTTTCACTACCATACATAAGTGTTGGCACCAACACTCCAGCATGCACTGCCAGTCTAGCCCTTTGAGACACCATCTGGCTATTCATAAAAGCATGCAGAGCACCATTTACCATATTCCCTGCATTCACTCTCCTTTCGATATCACTTTCACATGTTCCATCTTTTGTAAATTTAGATCCCAAGTATACAAATTCTTTCACCTCTTCCACTTGTTCCCCATCTATCAAAATATTGCCATTCATCATAGATTCATCTCGTTCAACAAGCATAACTTTCTTTTTGTTTACATTCACTTTCATTCCTTTCCCTTTCAAAGCTTCCTTCATAATATTTAGCATCTCCTGTAGCTCATTAGCGGATGACGAGTAATTCATTCATTCTTTACCCATACATACTTTCTTTTAAATCTGTCAAACAGTTATCCATAAATAGGTTGAACAGCTACGTTTATTCTGACACAAGCCCTAGAACCCTCATAGAGAGACTTCAATGCTTGGATCAGACAACCGCTCCCCCCATACGTAGATAACGTTGATCACAGCTCATTCCTCACCATTTTACTATACAATGTAATTTAATATAATTTACTGCAATAAAATTCAAGAGGAAGGTTTATATGTATAATATATACATTTTATAGTACAGAAAATACTTACAATTCATAGATTTGTATGAAGCATATTTTTGTACGCTTAAATAGCAAACGTTGTCTAAACCTTACTAGAAAGATCGAATTAATGTACTACGGTATTGTATATTATATAAATACCTCTAAAAAATTTGTAATTGTATATCTTTATATCTAAAGGATAGCCCATGGTAACCATTTTTATCTTTTACACATCACACAAAAATATGTATTATTTATCAAGCTATTTTATACAATACAGTATTGTTCCTAATCAAATTAAATGCATTAAATAAATAGTATATTTTATGTAGATCAAAACTGTCTATAATAGTGTTTCATTAAAATGGATATCTTAAAAGATGTCAGCGATTTAAAAACAGTGTTACAAGTCCTCCTTATAACGTCATCTGTCAATGGAAGTCCCGGCAGAATTAGATAAGTAAGTAAGTAAGTAGCAGCCCATTAGCGTCCCACTGCTGGGCACAGGCCTCCTCCCTCATATGAGAGAGGGTTTTTAGAGCATAGACCCACCACGCTGCTCCACTGCGGATTGGCAGGCATAGTACACAAGTGCACTCTCTATTCCTTCACTCTCATAGTCCGATGTGACGGGAATCCGACACGACCGGAGAGAGATCAGGCGCAGGACCGACGGCTTAACGTGCTCTCCGAGGCACGGGGGTGGATCACACCGCCAACTTCCCAACTTCGGGCAAATATTGAGAAAATCTTAATAGAAAACTCAATATCGATTTTTGAATTGGCCCGACCCGGGACTCGAACCCAGGACCTCATGTCTGTAGTCGAACATGCTAACCATTAGACCAATGAGGCAGTTTTTTAATTAATAGAATTAGATAAGATAAATGTAATGTATCTTTATCTACATATTAAAATACTTACTTTCTGTTACATCTTTCCCTTGTTGAAAATTCAATATTGTTTCACCCCCTCAACTGCATTTGAGAAGCAATTTGAGATGCCAAAAACATGTACAAGAATGTTCCTACTTAACAACTTTTATTGAAGGAAAACTTTTGCGTCCTGTACAGTTTGCCACTTAAAATTGTATGCAAGACTGTATTGCTAAAATGTACCTTATACAATATACAAATACAGTCCATATTTGAATATGTTATGATAAAAAATTATAATTTTTTTGAAGCTGAAAAATTTGTTTGCTTGAACGCGAATATCTCAGGTATTAGTGGTCTGATTTTAAAATTGCTACTAATGTTAGATAGGCCATTTATCGAGGAAGGCTATAAGCTATACATCATCACACTAAGACTAATAGGAGCAGTGCACCAATGGATAATGTTACAAAATCGGGACTTTTTTCTTTTGAGAGCTTCCGCCGCTTGCACTGCTTAAACAGTTAAAGTTACGTGAAAATCATGTATGACATAATTATTCCTCTTTAAACGCTCTAAAAAAATGTCTAAAACAGTATATGTCTATCTTTTAAGTTTGACTCACTATAGCTATCGGCTTTGTTTTTAATATCGGTCGACTTTTCAAACTGTCGCTTTCCTAGCTATTATTGTTAATGAGTTTGTGTAAATTGATATCGGGAACATTAAGTGATTGAACATTATAATCCGAGTTAATAAAGTGTTTGATTGCACCAACGTTACCCACGAACGCCCACAGTATGAATATTATGGATTCCATTAATGACGATGTCGGCGGAGAACCTTACGCCCCTATGCTTTATGCTCCTTTCTCTATTATTCTCTGACGGATATTTATATATATAGGCCATTAACGACCCACTGCTGGCACACAGGCCTTCTCACTCATATGACTCCGCAGTGGAGCAGCTTGGTGGGTCTAAAAACCTCTTCGGTGGTATAATGGTCATATCAATCAATCATATCATAGTGGAGCTCCGAGGTACGTCAGGAATGACGTCATTCATCGTGACACTAAGACGCCCACCGTTGAGGTGTTCGTCCGGCAGTTGGCGAGGAGCATGTTCCGCCACGCGGACCACTCCCCGCACACACACCTCCATAGCATTGCCAGCCAGCATCCTAGATCTGAAAGCACTGGGCGTCCACTACCTCGTGAGCTCCTGCTGTCACCACCTCCAGGCGTGGGTGAAGATGACGGCGTTGACGACTCGACGGCAGTGACAGAACTCGGATTGACCTGGATGCTTCCGCCGGTGTAAGCTAGTGGGAACCAGCCCGTTAGAATGACGGGCAGACACAAATACCGGGCAATGCCTGAGAAAATAAGCCGGGTAATAAGGCATTGCCTCGAGGCCCGTACCCCACAACTTGGTTGTGAAGAACCCTGGTTGTATAAAATTAATATTCATGCTGCATTTGAAAGGAAGTTAATCCACGAACAAGACGTGTGTACTTATCGAGTTTTATTGAGCTAGGCTACAACTACGTTCCTTCTACAATCAGCTTTTACACAGAATATGTGTGCTTCCCTTATAAAATCATCTTTAAGCAATACATGTTAAGGTTTATTTCACCTTAACATAACGTAAAAGTTATAGCTTTCGTCTTTTACGTATGCTTTACTTATGAAGGACTGCAGTAATGAAATTCATAGTAAAGCCTTATTTTTCTGCTTTATATGAAATAGTTTTGGGACCATAAAGTAAAATTGGTGAAGAAGCTGCCTATTAAAGTACTCTACTACTTAAGCTTTGTCTAGATTTTACCCCTTTTGGGCGAGAAGCCGTTAGAGTAAAATATCAGCACGCTGCTCAACTGCTGGTTAACTTGCGACATTAATTTAGGGTCAGGTTCAATAGGCTTTGAATATTTTACCAGTAATTCTGAGAATAGAAGTGTGAAATGGGCTACCGACCAAGGGAATGCTGGTAACCAGGCACACCTTGGAAAATATGTTACTGGAAAACATCCAATTACGTAATCAAAGTTGAGTTGGCACTTAGAATTTAAGATTATTTTTGCGCTAGGATATTCCTTTACGCCCCCTGATGAAAGAATTTCTCCAATAGGGAGTGTGTGACTTGCAGATATTAGAATATCCACTAAAACCCAACGGAGTTCTCTTCATCCATGAGTGAGATTACGAGAGGCTCGCTAACCGCATTTCACTCTAGTGACCCGTATGACACAGAGTATGAGGACCTATCACTGAATAAGGTGGAGTATGAAGCACATACGTGAGACTTTGACCACCCAACCTACTCAAACAGCGAGGGATGGCTTCAGGCTCTTGCTCACTTAGACTCTCATTTGCCTCATTCAGCGAGATGGCGGTCTCGCGGGCAGGCAACCGCCCTCCACCCAATTTCACAGGCGTGCATTACTTCAACTATGCTCTCTAGTGTAAGATCTCTAACCAGCGACAACAAGATATGCCGCTGTAGGCCCCACGCTGGACTGCTGGATCTGCCAGAGTATGGTACGTCGTATCTACAGGAGCACCACACTCATGAGAATGACAATGACCTGGTGCAAGTACTTGCCGTTAGCGATCATGGACGGTCGGCATCTGCACCAGACTATAGGAAAGAGATTCGTACCACCTTTTGACCCAATTGTCCAAGTGACTATACCCGCAGTTGGAGACCTAATATCTTGCCTCAATTTTCTAGCAGTGCTATTTCGGTAAGAGCCTTGATTCTACGGATCTGGTCCTCGTAAAACTCAGCGCCTCTAAAGAACCTTGTAGCTACCCTGCACTAATAGGCGACTGCCAGGATTTCCTCCCGCAGCTCCCAAATAGGTCGCCGCCAGGTGGAAGGTCATACTCATTGAACAGGGCCAATTCGAAGTCCTCGAACGATGTAACATGACATAATAACTGTAACGAGCATTAGCGAAGCACTGTGGATAGACAGCAGCCTTTTTGACACCCAGAAACAGGCTTTTTATTATTCTGAAAGCTTTAAGATTTGGTCAATCTCCAACGAGATAGACACAATAATAGCTGCATCTTGCCTGACTATAGTGGAATATTGTTGCAATGCCGTTAACAGAGCCATTGATTGATTATGGCGAAGTGTGCATTATAGTTATCCTCATCATCATTTCCTTGCCCTTATTCAACTAGGTTCACACTATTAGCTGTCATTTCTACATTACATACATATCCTTAGTTCATGCACATTTTTTTGGTCGACCCAGCCACTTACCATCATATTTATGGCTATCTTCCCTTCTCATGACGTGTTCATACCAGGATAGCCTTCCACTCCTTAACTTCTCGGTCACTGGTGTCACATTCACACTTCCTCTATTATATTTATTGCTAACTACGACCATAAAAAAATCCAGCAATTCTCTCTTGCTTCGCTCACATGCTTTGTGTGGCAGAGATGGTTACATTAAGCGAGTCATTGATGTGAGCAACGCATACATATATACATACATAGCATCACGCCTCATTCCCTTCGGGGTAGGCAGAGACCATGTCCTTCCACTTGCCACGATTCTTGCATATCTCCTTTGCTTCTTTTTTTTTGTCATTAAACCTTTCATACAAATTCGTCGGTTTAGAGTACTCTTGACCTGGCCCTTATTTAAAATTTCCTGGATTTGGTCCATGAACGTTCGCCTTGGTCTTCCCCTTCCAACTTTCACATTCACTCTTGACTCATAAATCCTTTTTGTCAGTCTCCTTTCACTCATTCTCTCTACATGCCGAAACCATTTAAGCATACCTTTCTCGATTTTAGTCACTACATCTTCTTTAATACCACAACGTTCTCTTATCACACCATTTCTCTCACTCAGTTTCAATCCAATCATACTTCTCAACGCTCTCATCTCTGCCGCATTTATTTTATTTTTGTGATTCTTCTGCCATACCCAACTTTCACTACCATACATAAGTGTTGGCACCAACATTCCTGACGCCATCTGGCTATTCATAAAAGTGAGCAACGCGCTTGTTTTTTAACCGACTTCAAAAAAAGGAGGAAGTTATCAATTCGTCTGTATTTTTTTTTATGTTTGTTACCTTATATATTCCGACTGGGTGGACCGATCTTGATGATTCTTTAAAAAGGAAAGGTGGTACTCGTCATAGGGTCCCATTTTTTTTCAAACCAGTTCTGATGATAGCATCCATGACAAAACCGGATAAGTCTTAAATTTGCGTAAGCATGTGCGCGACAAATGGACGAATAACTCAAGATCACGCCAACTGTTTTCGACGATTCTTTATTTTATTAGAAAGGATATACTTCAAGGGTTGTTTTGAGATAGTTTGGTATGGTTCTGATGATGGAATCCATGACAAAGTGACGGAACTCTTCAATTCTTAGGAGCAAATCAACGATACTCGGCAGAATCTCCTATATGCTATCCAGATATTTGAGTTGCCTACTGTAACTTCGGAATGGTCAAGTGCTAATCGTAGTTAAATATGAAGATCAATGGAACTCCTCAACGGCTTACAGTAGGAGTGTGATTTTTAGCAAAAATCTATAACTGTCTGTAATCAAATGCCAATGACCTTACGTTTGTTGCTGCATTGCAATATTTGAAAGGTGAATTATTTGTGAAGCGGTGGTATAAGGATTTCGGGTTCGATCCCGGGTGTCGCGATCGCTAAAAATCAAAAATTAAATATAAATTTTAACAAAAAAAGAACCGCCTTCAAAACAAACTTACAAATACATTAATATGCTCTAAAAAGTAAGAAAGCGAGAGCTGCCAAGTGGACACGCGGGGAACATCTTCCTTGGCTGACACCGACTCCGAATATAAGAATACGAAGAACACTATAAAAGAATAGGCAATTATTTCTTACTTTTTAGAGCATATTAATATATTTGTAAGTCTGTTTTGAAGGCGGTTCTTTTTTTCGCAAAATTTATATTTATATTTTTACTCTCGTTAATATTTTGCGATTACCAAATTCTAAAGATAACTAATAAAATTAATTAGTGTGAAATATTACAATAAAATTCCCGAAATTAAGATAACTAACATATTTAGGTTGATATAGATTAATATTGGCTCAATAACTTTACATAAACACGTTTTTATAAGATAATCTAAAGTGAGCTATCCTTAATAGATAGATAAATGACATAGTGGACTTTTTTGTAGCTCTAGAGTAGAAGAATATCACAGATTGATAGAATGAGAACTCTCTAATATTTAGTGGTGAGATTTTTAATCTGAAACGCATTGGCATGTCTACTATTCTATTCTATTCTATATTATACATGATAAGGATTCCTTTAAATTTAATGGATCGCATGTTTATTTATACGTTTGTCCTGATGAGAATAAAATCTGGGAAAACAGAGTTCCGGGTTCTCTTATCGAAATGGAGGATTTCGATTCTTAAAATTATGTTGTAGAAAACTTTTACTAATAAGTAATGAGCACTGACAATAGAATTCAATTTCATAAAAATAAAATTGTTTTAATTCGGGTTGATACCCATAGAAATAATTACATTTGAAAAAAAAATTATTATTATTATAGTAAGTAGTGAAATAAAAACAGAATAGTAAAAGTAATGGATACTTTTACTTTACGTTCCTCGTCTGGTGCATTCGTAGCCAGTTAGCAAAGAACACGTTATCGGGAGAAGCCTGAGCAACGGTTCTGATGAGACTGTTATCGCAATTGCGAACTGTCTTCCAGAAGCCAGCAACTCTGTTGCGTATGATGGCATAGAAGTCGGGAATGCCCACGCCGGCAAACATAGCCGATGCACTACAAAACCGTGGCGATCTTAGCAAGATGCGAAGGGCATTGTTGTATTGAACTCTGACTGCGCTAAAAGCTTTTTTAGTATACTGCAACCACAGCTGTGATGTATAAAAACTGGTGCAGTAACCCTTAACATCCAGAGAGCACCTTGCAAAGCGGCGAGCTCGCTCTCCATGTCCATATCGGCGCTCAGACATCCCGTCAACACGTGTCCTAGATACCGAAACTGCTGAACAACCCGAACTGGTGAACCATTTAATAGCAGTGGAGGTACCCTGTCCAGACCGCTACCATATCTTACAATGAGTAGTTCCGATTTACACACGTTGTATTTGAGGCCATGGCGTAAGACATATCCTTCGCAAATCGAAACTAGCTTGCGAAGTCCTTTTATTGAGGGGCTAAGCAACACCATGTCATCTGCATAACTTAAATTATTGAAGCAGATTCCATCAATATGGCAGCCAACACCAGTGTTACTCAGCTCCCCAATCATGTCGTTTATGTAAAGGTTAAACAAGTCCGGAGAAGTAAGTCCTCCCTGCCGTACACCACATTCCACTCTGTATTCATTTGACGCTGAACCTTCCCTGTGTACCGTGTTAGTCTGATTTTCGTACCAGTACTGCATAAGCGTGACGATATTGCTGTGAAATCAAATTAATGTGAGTTTACAGTTTCTATACATTTTAAAAAGCTATTTCTTAATTTTGCCGTTCAATCAAAATGATACAATTCAAAGTTTTTGTCCCCAGGTTGCGTGGTTACGTGTTGACACCCAAACAATCCTCACAATCCACACGCACGTGATATCACGGAGTAGGAGAGTGGGAGTTACTCACAGCGACCAGAGGACCTGGTTCCTCCACATCCGAGAGTTAAGGGAGACAGATAGAGGATGGTACATGTGTCAAATCAACACTGATCCTATGAAGAGCCAATTAGGATACCTGGATATTGTGGGTTAGTATATATTGGTTAGATGACTGGATTGTCATTTAGAGTAGTCACTAGTTCAAACCCTTTTTTTTTCACGCTGGGAAATGCTTTTACGCACCCCTTCCACAAGGGCAGGGAGTATGGGACTCGCTAGCTTAGCTAGAATACTCACTAAAACCCAGCGACACCCTCATCAACCTGAATAGGAAGTGTCAGAGGCTCCCTTACGCATTCGCTTTGACACTTCCGGTTGAAACCGGCAAAGAGTAGTTTAAGGAAAAGGTAAAAGGCGCTCAAAAAGACGCCCCCTTCCATCCGGCCTCCGCCTTCGCAGGGGCGGGGCATCAGCAGCACTTTCCCTTTCTCTCTCCATTGCCTCCTTCAACGAGATGACACCCTCGCAAAAGGAGGCAACTACATTGGATGACGTTGCGGTTCCCATGCCGGACATTCTGCCACAGTGTAATCCGCCGTATCGACGGATGCACCACACTGATGGCAGACAGGTGATTCTTCACGCCAAGTAGTTCAAACCCTGGGCTGACATCACTAAGATTTTCTTTATAAAAAGATACTTACGTGCTTCATTGTTCATATCATTCCACAAATGTGCTTTTCACTAAAGGATAACACCGTTAGCAATGTCATATATCCTAGAAGTCCTTCTGGGGTATTTATAATCTGCCAAAAAGCAGTGGAAGAGCGTAGTGTATCTATGCTCTAAAAACCATATCTTCATGGAGTAAGGAGACCTGTGCTCAGCAGTGGGACTTTAATAAGATGCTACTCACTTTTTTTATATAATTTGATGGCCTCGCAATTGTGTGATTACTAGCTTCACTTACAGGAGTTCTGGATTCTAAAGACATCCTCCGGTATCGCTGATTGGAGGTGATCTCCCATTGCCAAGTAGAGCAGACGCAATGTTTGGCAGTGCGATAGAATGGAATATGGTTGCTTTCTGTCTAGCCGTCATTTTGCTGAAGACGGCAATGGAAAGAGACAGGGAAAATGCTGCTGATGCCCAGCCCCTTCGAAAAAGGAGGTCAAAGGTCTTTTTGAACGCCTCTTACCTCCTCTTTAAACCACTCTTTGCCAATTGCATCCGGAAGTGTCAGAGCAAATGCGTAACGGAGTGTCTGATACCCCCAGTTCAGATTGATGAGGATATCGTTGGGTTTTAGTGGGTATTCTGGCTAAGCTAGCGAGTTCTGCACTCCCTGCCTTCGTAGAAGGGGTGTGTTAAAGCATTTCCCAGCGAATAAAGTTTTTCTGGGTTCAACTTCCAGCAAAGCAAATCTAGGATATTGCATTTTCTAAATTGTCTGGACTGGTGGAAGGTTTCGGCCGTCGATAGATTGTCGCTGTTAAGCAAAGACATTGCATTATTATCTCTTACCAGGTTATCACGCTACTATTTGAGACTGTATCATCACTTATCATCAGTTGAGATCAGTCAATCTTGTCGGCATAAAAAAACATTCGGTAAAGGTGCCTATTTTCTTTTCAACATCGTGTGAGTTTATCCGATAAGGTATATTATAATTTCGAGGGTACATGCTAATTATATAATGTTTTAGTAAAAAAGTCAAATATGAGGCATATTTTAACACGCGTAAGCAGCGTCTAGTTAAAATAACGTTAACTTGTAAAGGTCAATGTTAATTTTGAACCTTGTACCGTGAATTATTTATGAGCGAGTTGATATTATCCATACTAATTGTTGTAGGTATTTGAATATTGAGTAATTAGTCATGTTTGGGAATTTAAATATTACATTTTTATAGTGAAATGTTAAACTCGGATCTCAATCCCTTGGAAATGAAAGAGTATTCTTACTAAACACCGTCTATATCAAGAATAGATTGGTTATCACCACTCAGTCCATCAGTCCTGATAACTTTATTAATCATTCTGCTGGAAATATATTTCGTGCCCATTGCTAGTGAAGTAAATCCTCTCAACAATGCAATGGAGCTTCTTTAGGAGCTTCTAGATGAAGATAAAAGAATAGGAGTTGATAAGAAGACATCAAAATTAGATTAACAGTGATTATTTTATAGTTCCACCAGATATCCTCGACCGTGGAACTAGTGCTGATCAAACAGCGAGAGAAGGTTCTTTTGTCAGCTTAACATGTGCAGCTACAGGATCACCACATCCCCAAATCACATGGCGAAGGGAACACTCCAAGTCTATTACACTCTCTGATGGTGTACAAGGTATAGTATCTAACAAAATATAAAACCAGTAACATATTCAAATTTGGTGACTTAATATGAATGTTTAACGTATTTGTGTGTTTGTGTTATTGCCTACTTTTTTTCAATTCTTACATTTTTAGCAAAAAGCTATCTGAAAAAAGGCAATACTTAGCAATGTGACAGTCTAGTATCATTTTCGGTACATTATCTTCTTTTATACATACATAGCATCACGCCTCATTTCCATAGGTAGGCAGAGACCACGTCCTTCCACTTGCGACGATCCTTGCATATCTCCTTCGCTTCTTTCATTCTCATTAAACCTTTCATACAAGATCGTCGGTTTAAAGTACTCTTGACTTGGCCCTTAATTAAAATGTCCTGGATTTGATCCAGGAACGTTCGCCTTGGTCTTCCCCTTCCAACTTTCGCATTCACTTGACTCATTTTGACTCATAAATCCTTTTTGTCAGTCTCCTTTCACTCAATCTCTCTACATGCCCAAACCATCTTAGGATACCCTTCTCAATTTTAGTCACTACATCTTCTTTGATACCACAACGTTCTCTTATCTCACCATTTCTTACTCTGTCACTCAGTTTTACTCCACACATAATTCTCAACGCTCTCTTCTCTACCGCATATATTTTACTTTTGTGATTCTTCTGCCATACGCAGCTTTCACTACCATAAATAAGTGTTGGCACCAACGCTCCTGCATGCACAGACAGTCCGGCCCATTGAGACACTATCTGGCTATTCATAAAGGCATGCAGAGCACCATTTACCATATTACCTGCATTCACTCTCCTTTCAATACCACTTTCAAATGTTCCATCTTTTGTAAATTTAGATCCCAAGTAAACAAATTCTTTCACCTCTTCCACTTGTTCCACATCTATCAAAACATTGCCATTCATCGTAGATTCATCTCTTTCAATAAGCATAACTTTCGTTTTGCTTACATTAACTTTCATTCCATGCCCTTTCAAAGCTTTTCCCTTTCAAATCTTCTTTTATAATTGCGTGTTGTAGATAAAAAGTGTATATTAGTAAAGAATCTGCTCCTTTTCTCTGGGCACAAAGCTTGTTGCTTACTTGAGAGTTAGCTTCTTAATTCCTGGTTCGCAGACAACACATTCTAAAACTAGTCTCAGAATATGCAGAAGCATTATTCGCGTCTTCGTTGGCTCACCACATAAACTATGCCGGTTCTATAAGAGTCAGGAAAACCGCTATAAGCCTTAGATTGACGATAGTCCTGTCTCAACTCTGACAATCAGAAATATATCTTTCTTTTTAAGCCACAATGTGTATTATCTATATCGCTTTTCGGTAAATGTCCTAACAAAATATACGTCGACATAACACCAGACAACAGAAAAGGTAAAAATAAATCAGTTACAAAGTGACCGTTACTTGCGGTGCGTGTGTCACATCGAAGGTCGTTATGATTTTTGTGGTTTTGTATAAACTGTGAGTATTTATTATTGATTATATGTGTTTTTAATTATATAAGTGATGTGAATAACAATGAAAACCTTTGAGATAAGTTTCAATTTTTCAGTTATGAACCTAAAGGCGCATCCTGCAAGGATGAGGTGTTACATGGGTTTTGTGGGCCATAATGTGGGTAGTCGGGCGAGGAGATCAACGTCGGGTATTTCAATATAATATTCCACGATACAATTAGTTCCTTCTTTGTTAATTTCACTACAATAAATCAACACTTATAATTTTAGATAATTAACAGAGTATAACTAGATTAAAAACATTCCACCAGAACACGTGGGCGCGTGCGCTCTCTATGAAATCCGAACCAATAATGACCGCCACCCCAGCGCTCGGTTTTATGTCAGCTGTCAACCTGAAAAAAATGTCAAGTCCGATTCGATTGTAAGCCAATTAACAATGTGTGCGCCGTTAGAGCCTATAAATATAAGACGGACTTTTTTCATAATCTCAAAAGTTTAGCCCAACACAACGCTACACCACAGTCTTATTAGTCTTATTATGCAGGTAGAAATATTTGTGTAGATAATGGCTCCCGCGCAGCCACCTCAATTCAGCACCGACACAGGACGTACTCTATCTCTGGTAGTGAATACTCGAAACATTTTACTTATCCCTTAGATAGCCCGGCCGAGTGCTATTGGCCCCCGTAATTTATCCGCGCTTTTTAACGGAAATAAGCGTAGCCTGCCCCGACATGACGCTAAAGTGACTCTTGGGACTTAAATGTTCATGACAAACTACCAAGTTTTATGATTTTTATGTTTGCTATTAGTAAAAGTATACAATATTATCTTTTGTATATTAAAACTTTTGCGTTAGGTTGTGGGAACTAATTGTATCGTGGTATATTTTATTGAACTACCCAACATTGATCTCGTCGCCCGATTACCCACGTAATGGCCGACAAAACCCAACATTGTAACTCCTCATCCTGGCACGATGCGTCTTTAGGCTCATATCTTCAAAATTGAAAACTTATCTCAAGGGTTTTCGTTGTGATTCACATCACTCATAAAATTAACAACACATATCATCAATAAAAAATAGTCACAGTTTATATAAAACCACAAAAATAATAACGACCTTCGATGTGACACACGCACCGTAAGTAAGGGTCACTTTGTAACTGTTTTTTTTTTGTTTTTTTCTATTGTCTGGTGTTATGTTGACGTATATTTTGTTAGGGCGTTTACCGAAAAGCGAAATAGATAATATTCATTGTGACTTAAAAAGAAAGATATGCTAATATTTCTAATAAGCAGAGTTGTGTCAGAACTATTGTATCATGTCAACCCTTTGACACGGGCAATTTAAGGTATAATTATCGTAGAAGAATGCGTTCAGCTTCAAGTTTTAAATTGCTTAAATCAACAACGTAGAATAAAAACGAAGATGGTACGGACACGCTTCCTTGAGAGACGCCTAATATAATTTTTATTGTTCCGAGATGAATCTATCATGAATGGCAATATTTTAATAGATGGGGACCAAGTGGAAGAGGTGAAAGAATTTGTATACTTGCGATCTAAATTTACAAAAGACGGAACATATGAAAGTGATATTGAAAGGAGAGTGAATGCAGGGAATATGGTAAATGGTGCTCGCCACGCCTTTATGAATAGCCAGATTGTGTCTCAAAGGGCTAGACTGGCTGTCCAAGCAGTAGTAAGTAATAGATGCGGTAGAGATCAGACCGTTGAGAAGTATGTGTGGATTAAAATTGAGTGACAGAGTAAGAAATGATGTGATAAGAGAAAGTTGTGGTATAAAAAAAGACGTAGTGACTAAAACTGAGAAAGGTATGCTTAGATGGTTTGGGCATGTAGAGAGAATGAACGAAAGGAGACTGACAAAAAGGACTTATGAGTCAAGAATGAATGCGAAAGTTGGAAGACGAAGACCAAGGCGAACGTTCCTGGACCAAATGCAGGACTTTTTAAAAAACGGCCAGGTCAAGAGTACTCTAAACCGACGAACTTGTATGAAAGGTTTAATGAGAATGAAAGAAGCGAAGGAGATATGTAAGGATCGTGGCAAGTGGAAGGATGTTGTCTCTGCCTACCCCTATGGGAATGAGGCGTGATGCTATGTATATATGTGAATAATCGGTACAGTAATGACAGTGCTGGACGTCATTTTTAATACACTTATTCTTACATTCATTATAAATTCGGTGCCGTGTGCTATTCATAATATTGCATTTCAATTAAAACACGGTATTCGAGTTCTTAATATGGATTTTATCAGGAGATATTTCCAATTTTAATTTCAATATTTTAGCCGACGTCACTCTTGAGTGCTCAATTTAATTAATGTTAATGAATTGCTACAGTGTATTCAATTTATAAATATATTTTTGATTGAACCAATTCACTAACGTATTACAATTATCGATTATTAAAACTTTGACTCGACTTACGTGACATTCTATCCATCGCTATTTTCATGACTTGACTTTTTAACCGACTGCAAAAAAAGGTGGTGGTTATCAATTGGTCTGTTTTTTTTATGTTTGTTACCTCATATCTCCCGATTGGGTGGACCGATCATGATGATTTTTTTTTTAATGAAAGGTGGAGCTCGTCGTAGGGTCCCAATTTTTTTTTAATCCAGTTCTGATGATGGCCTCCATGAGAAAACCGGATAAGTCTTAAATTTGCGTAATTTTCGACAAATGGACGAATAACTCAAGATCACGTCTACCGATTTCGATGATTCTTTTTTTACTAGAAAGGATATACTTCAAGGGTTGTTTTCTGATAGTTTGGTAAGGTTCTGATGATGGAATCCACGACAAATTGACGGAACTCTTCAATTCTTAGGAGCAAATCAACGATACTCGGTAGAATCTTCTATAAGCTATCCAGATATTTGAGTCGCCTACCGTAACTTCGGTATGGTCAAGTGCTAGTCGTAGTTAAATATGAAGATCAATGGAACTCCTCAACGGCTTACAGTAAGAGTGTGATTTTTGGCAAAATCTATAACTGTCTGTAATCAAATGCCAATGACCTTACGTTTGCTGCTGCATTGCAATATTTGCAAAAAAAAAAGTCTCCGTGGCAAGTGGATCGTGGCAAGTGGAAGGACGTTATCTCTGCTTACCCCGAAAGGAATGAGGCGTGATGGCGTATGTATGTACGTATTTTCGATTCCTGTTTTATATATTGAACCAGAAAGATTTGCTGTTAGATAAAACTCTTCAGCTCTAAGCCCACGTTTAGCACTTTGCGCAGTAGTTTTATAAATATAAAATGGATAGGTTATAAAGTTAGCTAACATTTTTATATGATTGCAGTAACGTCACTGGAGGGTCCCGTTTTAAATATAAGTCGAGTAAGCCGGCAACATGCAGGGGCTTATTTGTGTATCGCTTCAAACGGAGTGCCTCCGACAGTAAGCAAAAGGATTATGTTAACTGTTGAATGTGAGTAAAGTTTTTGCTTATTTTATTCGGTTAAATATAAAGTGAATTTGCAAACAGTACTCCCGATATTAACTGAATTTGATTGCCTATAGACTTTTGCCGAAATAATGGAACCTCTGTCACTCATGCTTTGCAATATAAAGTTGCTATTTTAGTCTGATTTTCTATGAATATGCATATTTCTTTGATTGTGTAAGTCCAATTACAAACTGAATCAAGGCTCCAACATTTAATGATTTGTTTTTAGTAGCTCTTACAAAACACAGAATCAGGGATTGTTTATTTGGGACCCCTTTGCTGCTTGAACAGTAACTAAGTCAAAAGCTTTCCACAAAACTTAAAAAAAACAATAAGCTCACACAATCATATTTGGAAATACAGCAACACAATGTGGTAGTCTTAAGTTCAGGATGATGTGCTATTTGATTTATTAAGCCACAAGCTCGTAACTGGCTACAGTTGGACGTTATTCTTCAATTTCAAATTTAAGGACGCAGTTGTATTAGAGCGTAAATTGTATACATTGCAGCGTTTCTCTTTATGCTAGTTGAGGGGTAACATGTCCAAAACCTTGCATATAATTAGAAATCATACATATGCCCTGCAGAAGCTTATATTAACAAGCTCAAGCTCTGATGATGAAGCAGGCATTCGTATATTTGCTAAAGCAATCTCGGTCGGGACCGCATTGATCAGTCGAGCTCACGATTTATGTGATGATCTAACTGTTCAGGACGAGTTGGCCCATGTAAGAGAGGTGTTTCGTCGGAATGGACATAGATCCCCAAAACCCGTCAGCAAGCAGAGACACCATAAACGACCTTTGGAGGTAGAAAGGCCAAAGGCCTATTTACCCTTTGTAAAGGGAGTGACGGACAGAATAGGCAGGCTACTGCGAAACGATTATAGCATCAAAACTGTCTTCACTCCCTTACAAAGGATTATAAACATGGTAAGATCTCCGAAGGATCGTTTACCGTATCAATGTCCGGGCGTTTACAAAATTGACTGCAGCTGTGGAAGCTCTTATATTGGGCAAACGAAGCGTTCCATAGCAACTCGTGTGTCAGAACACATAAATGCTGTCAAGCACAACGACATACAAAAATCTGCGATCGCGGAGCACATTTTGCAGCAGGGAACTCAACACTGGATAGAACTTCATAGCCCGAAAGTTCTTTCCACGGACCGCCATTATATGCCGAGATTAGTTCGCGAGGCCATTGAAATTAAAAAATATCCTAATTTCAATCGTGAAGATGGTTTTAAGCTGGCTGATACGTGGAATCCAGTGGTGAAGCTATGCCAAATGAACAAACGACGCAATTTTTCAAAATTAAAACGTGACGTTGTGAGTGTAGTATGCCGACAAATGGATGTGGGTGCCGTGAAAAATAAAAGAATCAGACGTAGGGTAGACAGATTCTGCCCTTGACAGCTTGACACAACCGACCACAGCAGTATCGTCGTGACCACGATCCATGCAACTGGGTCGAAATATCGGCAAAAATTAAAAATTAAAAATCGCCATCGTGATATGTACCCGTTCAAATAGTCAATATGTTAATAAACCACGAAAATTTAAGTTTAAAACAATTAGTTACATCCCGGTACGGGCCGGAATATGTAAACAAATTACGTCACCTAGAACGAACTCGAAAGAAATGTGTAGTTACGCGCGCGGCAATCGTGTTTTTAACAAAATGCCGGGACTTAAATGTTATACCTACATG
>JACTOM010000131.1:215686-265136 GCA_015832385.1 Elymnias hypermnestra
CCACTCATGCTTCTCAACGCTCTCATCTCTACCGCATTTATTTTACTTTTGTGATTCTTCTGCCATACCCAACTTTCACTACCATACATAAGTGTTGGCACCAACACTCCAGCATGCACTGCCAGTCTAGCCCTTTGAGACACCATCTGGCTATTCATAAAAGCATGCAGAGCACCATTTACCATATTCCCTGCATTCACTCTCCTTTCGATATCACTGTCACATGTTCCATCTTTTGTAAATTTAGATCCCAAGTATACAAATTCTTTCACCTCTTCCACTTGTTCCCCATCTATCAAAATATTGCCATCCATCATAGATTCATCTCGTTCAAAAAGCATAACTTTCGTTTTGTTTACATTCACTTTCATTCCTTTCCCTTTCAAAGCTTCATTCATAATATTTACCATCTCCTGTAGCTCATTAGCGGATGACGCAAGTATTACTTGATCATCAGCGTAGAGTTAACATTTGATGAGTAATTCATTCATTCTTAACCCATACATACTTTCTTTTAGCGCAATAAACAAGCTAATGATATTTGTAATAATCGGGTAATCATAAGATCACAAACGATTGTGTCTGTAAAACTTTCTATTTTGATTGGCGAAGAAACTGAAGCAATTATTAAATCATTTATGTTTAAATTATATATTAAATTGTGTTTGTATTTATTATGTCTTTATCATAATGCAAGTTGACGTGTGTACTTGTTGCTAAAGCAGTTGGGTAGTTAAATAGAAAGAGACGGCAATAACTCGTTAAAGGCACGAAGCCGCACTAGGGTGCTATAAAAGGAAGCGAGAGAGCAGGTTTTGCTACGTTTTTAGTGCGTCGGGGCACGTACCATTGTCTTTGTGATAACTGATACTGTTACAATAAATTCACCAAACTCGTTATCATTTATTAATTGTATTATGTAGTTTATTATTGTCATATTCTAGTTTCATTCATATATCCCTTCTCTCATAATCTGTTTCCTTCTGATGTCCGCTTCTGTTACCCTTAAATCCTACATAAATATATTGCTGCCATCTGCATTTCAGTTGTATTTACGGGACATGCAGTTTTGAGGATAGCTACTATCTGAAGTAATCTAATCAGAGAACGTTTCGTCATGATGGAGTCTAATAGATATCAGAGTAAATTTTG
This sequence comes from Elymnias hypermnestra, assembly GCA_015832385.1. Classification (NCBI taxonomy): domain Eukaryota; kingdom Metazoa; phylum Arthropoda; class Insecta; order Lepidoptera; family Nymphalidae; genus Elymnias; species Elymnias hypermnestra. The sequence continues at coordinate 216,839 of JACTOM010000131.1, forward strand.
TTACTTCTTACCTTGTCTTCTATGAAAATCTAATGAAATGATTGGTGTTATTGTTCAACTACTAGCTGTCTTGTTTTCTTCATCTCCTGTAATATAAGTTAATCTAATATGTTGCGCCGATACTACAAAGGTAGATTTACAAGTTTAGCAACTAGCATAATATACAGAATAACATTTTTGAGAAGGATTAGTAGCAAAGCAGATACTTACACATTTTCATCAGTGTCTTCAAAATCGTAGATGCCTTAGAGCTTTTCTTAATCTCCTTCTTTAAAATCATATTAAAATTTATCATGACTCTGAATCGAAATGCAATCATTTATTTTAATGAGAAAATTGGATTCAATGAAAGTGATTTCAGCTTTGAGTATAAAATAAATTTCGATGGAGCAAGCGAATGCGATTCTCAGTGATAATGGAGTGTAATTTCATTAAGCGAATTGGTTAACAACACAAGCGTGTAATATTGACTGTTCTACTTAATACTGTTTTTATTTATAAGATTTATCACTGATCTAGTTAAATCCTGTTTGATATGTACAAGTACGGTTTAATACATTTTGGTTTCTAATTCAATTTCCAAATACTCCTTATTCAAGTAAACTTTTACAACCTTTACTTTTGTAGTATTATTTGAAATGTACTGATAATGAAATTAAAGTTAGGCTTACATTCTAAAATTGTGAGGTGTCCTTCTTACCCTGTTCTAACAATATCTCCTAATAAACTCAATCGGATGTCCTTTTTCAGATCAGTTGTCTTTCCACTTGCCACGATCCTTGCATATCCCCTTCGCTTCTTTCATTATCATTAAACCTTTCATATAAGTTCGTCAGTTTAGGGCACTCTTGACCTGGTCCTTATTTAAAATATTCTAGATTTGGTCCAAAATCGTTTGCCTTCGCCTTCCCCTTCCAACTTTCCTATTCACTCTCGACTCATAAATCCTTTTTGTCAGTCTCTTTTCATTTATTCTCTCTACGTGCCCAAACCATTTAAGCATTATAAAGTACATTATATGATTCTTCTTCAGGTATGTAACTGAATTCTTGACTTGATTGCAAATTGCGTCAAAATTCGTAGTGTATAAAATCTTATTTTTGGTCGTAGAATTGTCCCCATTTTCTTCCATTTCCGTCTGCCCAAGCAAGGTTAGTTTCATCGGCGTCTATCATCGAAATATCATTCACTGACTGACTCATTTCAATATCATTAAAAATATACACTAGATTGCCTTCTAAGGGACTTTTTTGACTATGTAGACGTTCATTATACACTCTCACTTACCTTAGCTCTATCATGATCTTCCAATGGGCCCAGAAACTATGATATTGTTTGTATACACCAACAACAGTTTCGCTTCGAATTTTCCATTCATGTTTAATAAAGAGTAATTATATTGATGTGTATATATAGTAGGTAAGGTTATTTGTTTATTTTTATAACAGGCGGTAGTCTGGAGCCTCAGAAAGTAGCTGGATCGTATCGTTCAATACTTAGGCTGCCTATACGACGAGTGACCGGCTCTGACTATGGCACCTACAAATGTGTCTCCAAGAATTCCTTGGGGGACACCGAAGGCACTATAAAATTATATCGTGAGTATAATTTATTCTATTATATTGTTATTGACTTAAGATGATGCGTATGGCAATGATGGTTGTTCTGGAAAAGACGAGAGAAATGAGATGGGAGAAGATATGAAAGAGGAGAGTATAAAAGAGGTGTAAATCATTAAAAGGTCCACATAATTGTGTAAATAAAACAGTTTATTTAAATTTAGTGAGTGAATAAACGATACTATAATATGATAATTAAAAGAATGCTATAAATATCAAATAACGATAGAAGACGCTTGTTTTGCATCGTTCAATTCTTTTTGACTTTTCAGATATGAAATTTTAAAATTAACAATATATTTCTCATGATATTTAACATCCATTTCTTTAAATTGATTAAAATTGAGAGTTCCAATTTTTATAACACTTTCTGTCTGTTGAAATTCGTAATGCTCTCGTCACACATTCACCAGCTTACTCCTAAGTGAAGTTTGCCTAAAGAACTTTTACTTAAATAATGGATACTCTAGTAAAGAAATTTGAACAACTTTTTGCCATTGACCATACTGCAATGCAGAATAGAAAGTTTATAAGGCCACAGATGTTTGGACTGAAACTATCTTGTTTTAAAAATGATATATTGTAAAATATTGCGTACGTGCTGACTATACAATTTATATTATCACTGGTTTGTTAGTTTAATGTGACCAATCCAATAAATTGATGACCTAGCTTTGGACACAGTGGCCCTGGGTTTGATTTAGGTATTCATGCAATGCCGGTTCCTGTTGCAATGCTCACCAGTAAAAGGGGGTGGAAGGCCTTCTTCTGCTAAACTGTTACTACGCTGAAGGAGGCACAGAGAGAGGCAGAAGGAAGATGGTGTAGACGCTCCTTTACAAAGGCGCATGAGTTAAGAGGAGTAGAATTACGCTTCTCCTGCCTCCTTCTTAATTTAACCAGAAGAATCTTATCGAATACCAGGGTAGATTGTTTCTACTGATCCTCTGGTGCTCCACAGAGGGATTACCTTGGGTTTTAGCGGATATTCTGGCTTGCCAGCAAAATCCATACTCCAGACAAGATTTTAGGTCCGATCCGAGTGCGTAACAGCATTTCCAAGTGTGAAAAAGTAAAAAGGTTTCAGCTCTGGATAGTTTCCGCCCAACTAGCAATGATGTCATTGCCAAGCATATAATTTTCGTTCCTGTATAATATGAGTATCTAAAAAGGTTTTTCAAACTAACTCTGGTCATGGAAAAGATGACCGAAAAAGGCATGCTGTAGGTTTGTCATATACTGAGCCGTAGAGATGACCAACAGTTAAATTTAGTCTTGATGACCATGGAAAAAAAGAAAGAAGGAATACCAATTACCATGTTTTGGGTAACTGTGTCCAAAGATTTAGGCAGGGCTAATTAATCTGTAGAGACAACCCAAGACTCTTGGCGCCTGAAAACGAGTAGGACCGACCCCAAAAGATTTGGATAAGTCAAGGGAGAAGGAGAAAGGAGAAGACTGCCTCTTTGTTCTAGTGGTTAGCATTTTCGGCTACAGATATAAAGTCCTGGGTTCGAATTCTAGGTCGGGCCAATTCAAATTTTAATATTGAGTTTTCTATTAAGATTTTCGTAATATTTGCTTGAAGTTGGGAAATTTTCGCTGTGCTCTACCCCCGTGCCTTGGAGAGCACGTTAAGGTGTCGGTTCTGCGCCTAATCTCTGTACGGACTGTCTACGGTTGAAGGAATAGAGAGTAAGTAAAGTAAGTAAGTAGCAGCCCATTAACGTCCCACTGCTGGGCACAGGCCTCCTCACTCCGAGGAGCGAGGGTTTTTAGAGCATAGACCCATCACGCTGCTCCACTGCGGATTGGCAGGCATAGTACAGAAGTGCACTGTCTATTCCTTCACTCTCATAGTCCGATGTGACGGGAATTCGACACGACCGGAGAGAGATCAGGCGCAGGACCGACGGCTTAACGTGCTCTCCGAGGCACGGGGGTGGATCACACCGCCAACTTCCCAACTTCGGGCAAATATTGAGAAAATCTTAATAGAAAACTCAATATTGATTTTTGAATTGGCCCGACCCGGGACTCGAACCCAGGACCTCATGTCTGTAGTCGAACATGCTAACCACTAGACCAATGAGGCAAATAGAGAGTGCACTTGTGTATTATGCTTGCCGACCCGCAGTGGAGCAGCATGGTAGGTCTATGTTCTAGAAACTTTCTCTCCTATGAGTGAGGAGGTCTGTGCCCAGCACAGCGACGTTAATAGGCTGCTGCTTACTTTTTACTTATAAGGGAGAAGAAGTTGTGTAGAAACCATAAGAAGTATGCAAGAAGTTGATGCGTTTCCATTTTCAACTATATCATCACTTACCAACTTTCTAAACCCTAAAAAATAATAAAATAACATTTTTTTATAGCTATGCAACCACCAGCGATGGAAAATAGGAATGGTGCGTATATTATTTCGTCTTTACACATTTTAAAGCTAAGTCTCCCACCTCATCTGTATATCTGTCTTTACGTGATAATTTGTCAAAATCAAGTCATCTGGGAGCTTTCAAAGGAAACCCTGTAAAGGAAATTACATTTTCTTATTCTGGATTGTTGATGGCTTCGGCCATGACTATATATCACGATACCAGCAATCAATTCATCACTAATCCTTATCAATATTATTAAAACGAATGTAACTCTATCTGTCGCGTATTTATGATAAAACTATTAAACCGATTTCGATAAAATTTGGTGTACGGGTAGTCTAGAGCCTGAGAAAGGAGATAATGCATCTCTTATCGTGTTAGAGTATATCATCATTTAACATTAGATGAGTTTATTCAAGCATTAACTTGTTGGTTATTGAGGAAATTTAATAAAATAGCTAGTTAAGTAGATTATTAACGTCCAGTAGTCCTCACTGATATGAGAGAGGATTTTAAAGTTTAGACCCACCACGCTACGATTGAATAGGCTAACCTAAACAATGTTATCTTTTGTTTATTAAATTAAGACTCTGGTGTAGCGTCATGATGCGTTAAATTTAGATAGTGGAAAAAGTCCATCTTGTATTTATAGGCTCATATCTTAAAAATTAAAACTTACTTCAAGGGTTTTCATTGATATTCACATCAATTATATAATCAAAAACACAAATAGTCAGTTTATAAAACTCCACAAAAACACTTAGTAACGGTGACCTTGTAACAGATTTCTTTTTGTTATTTCTGTTGTCTCAAGACATATTTTATTACGACGGTTACCGAGAAGCAAAATAGATAATTCACATTATGATTTAAAAAGAAAGAGATTATATTTCTGATTGCCCGAATTGGGACAGAAATATCGTTCCTCGTCAACCGGTAGTTGACATGGGGTTATAAAAACTTAACTGCTGTGGATTTGAATCCATAATTTCTTTAAAAAAAAGGCCATACCTCTAATCACTAGCTTTATAAAATAGCTATAATCTCTATTACTTTTACAGCTATCCAAAAGTTAAATATCGTGGCGGGGAAAACGTCTGAAAGTACACCGTTCGGTACACAGGGTGAGTATTTCATGTGATTTTAATGCGTTAGCGTATAAACGGCCCACTTGGTAATTAATAACAATTATTTTTTATAGTCGTCGTCGTCGCTTCAACCGATGGACGTCCACTGCTGGACATAGGTCTCACATAATGACATCCATCAGGCCCGATCTTGCGCCGCCTGGCTCCAGCGGCTACCGGCGACCCTCCTTATATCGTCGGTCCACCTTGTGGCGGGTCTTCCTACATTGCGTCGTCGTCCAGTGAGGGGTCACCATTCCAGTACCTTCGGGCCCCAACGTCCATCGGTTCGTCGGACTATGTGCCCTACCCATTGCCACTTCAGGCTCGCGATTCGTAGAATTATGTCGGTGACTTTGGTCCTACAACGGATCTCTTCATTTCTAAATCGATCACGTAGAGAAACTCCGAGCATAGCCCTCTCCATCGCACGCTGAGTGACTTTGAGCTTCCGCATGAGGTCCATAGTCAGCGACCACGTCTCAGAACCGTAGGTCATCATTGGCAAGGCACACTGTTCGAAGATTTTCAGTTTCCCGAACGCTGCCCAACCGAGTGAGTTGGATTCGGCGTTTGACCTCCATCTCGAAATTGGACCTACCTAGCTGGACTATATGTCCCAGGTATGTGTACTCGTCAACAATTTCGAGAGCTGAGTTCTCAACGATGACTGGATGCGGATGTTGTCTTATCTATGTTTATTTTTAGGCCCACCTGTTGGGAAACTCTGCTAAGGTAATCGAGCATTGTATTGAAATCTTCCAGAGTCTCTGCCATAATGACCACGTCATCGACAAACCGTAGATGTGTGATGTACTCGCCATTGATGTTGATGCCCAGTCCGTTCCAATCCAAAAGCTTAAAAAGTTCTTTCAGCGCCGCAGTGAAGAGCTTCGGGGAGATAACATCTCCCTGTCGCACTCCACGCTGCAGTTGGATAGACGCTGTCCTGTATACGGACAGACATGGTGGCGTTTTTTTATAGTATTCCTCCGAAACCAAACCGGCCTAAGATTTTATGCCAACAAGAGATGTTACATGAGTCGTTTTTGTCACATATTCATATAAGCGTATATAGTGTTATTATTCGCTTATTTAAGTGAACTACACAATTTTAATAAAACACGAACTTGTATTTGCCTCTAAATACAAAAGGCTTGTTATAATGTTGAAGATTATTTAAGAGAATGATTGGTGGAGTTATTATTTTTCGAGTGGGAAGTGTTACAATTGATGTATAACTGATGGTAGCGCAAGAGAGATAGAAACATTCCATTTGTGGCACTTCGTTGCAATTTGTTGTTACAAGTCGACTAGGATAGGTGGAGTTAATTTCGAGTGGGGAGTTTTAAAATTGGGGATAACTGATGGTAGTGCAACAGAGCTAGTTACATTCTAACTGTGGCGTTTCGTTGCAATTTGTTGTTTATATGTCGGCTGATTGGTGGAGTTATTATCTTTCAGTGGGGAGTTTTACAATTAGGGCTAACTGATTGTAGCACAAAAGAGCTAAATACATTCTAATTGTGGCGTTTCGTTGCAATTTGTTGTTTATAAGTCGACTGGGAATGGTGGAGTTAATACTTTTAGGGTGGGGAGTTTTACAATTGGAAATAACTGATGGTAGAGCAAGAGAGCTATATCTAGCTCTTCGTTTCGTGGGACTCTGTTGGTATTTGCTGTTTAAAATTCTACTGATTGGTAGAGTTATTAGTTTTCAAGCGGGGAGTTCTATAATTGATGATAATTGATGGTAGCGCAAGAGAACTAAATATATTCGTTTCGTGGGATTCTGTTGGTATATGCTATTTAAAATTCTACTGTTTGGTGGAGTTATTATTTTTCAAGCGGGGAGTTTTACAATTGATGATAATTGATGGTATACAAAAGACATAAATACATTCTAACTGTGGCGTTTTGTTGCAAGTTGTTCTAAGTCGGCTGATTCGTGGAGTTATTATCTTTCAGTGGTGAGTATTACAATTGACAATAACTGATGGTAGCGCAAGAGAGCTAGATATATTCTATTTGTGGCACTCTGTTGTAATTTGCTGTTTAAAAGTCGAGTGATTGGTAGAGTTATTATTTTTTAAGTGGGGAGTTTTACAATTGGGGATAATTGATGGTAGCGCATAAGAGTTTACATTTATAGCACGAGAAGAGTAAAATGTGAGTTATAGTTACCAAAGATATCAATTATTCTCGTGAATTTCCTTAATTTTATCTATTTTAAGGTAATATATTGTCATAACGAATGTCCCTATATAAAATAATATACCTCAGTTTTATTACGAGCAAGACAAAGCCTTTTTAACCGACTTCAAAAAAAGGAGGAGGTTATCAATTCGTCTGTATTTTTTTTATGTTTGTTACCTCATATCTCCCGACTGGGTGAACCGATCTTGATGATTTTTTTTTTAAATGAAAATTGGTGCTCGTCATAGGGTCCCATTTTTTTTTATTCCAGTACTGATGATGGCATCCATGAGAAAACCGGATAATGTTAAATTTGCATTAAGCATGTGCGCGACAAATGGATAACTCAAGGTCACGCCAACCGATTTCGATAATTCTTTTTTTATTGAAAAGTATATACTTCAAGGGTTGTTTTGTGATAGTTTGGTAAGGTTCTGATGATGGAATCCACGACAAAGTGACGGAACTCTTCAATTCTTAGGAGCAAATCAACGATACTCGGCAGAATCTTCTATAAGCTATTCAGATATTTGAGTTGCCTACCGTAACTTCGGTATGGTCAAGTGCTAGTCGTAGTTAAATATGAAGATCAATGGATCTCCTCAACAGCTTACAGTAAGGGTGCGGTTTAAGGCAGAAAATATAAGTGTCTGTAATCAAATAGCAATGAGCTTACGTTAGTTGCTGCATTGCAACACGTTTATTTTGAGATTCACTAAAAATAAAAAAATAAATCAAAAGTTTAACAAAAAAAGAACCGCCTTCAAAACAGACTTACAAATATATCAATATGCTCTAAAAAGTAAGAAACAATTGCGTATTCTTTTATAGTGTTCTTCGTATTCTTATATTTGGAGTTATAGGTGGGAGAAATGCGAGAGCTGCCATGTGGACACGCGGGGCACACCTCCCTTGGCTGACACCGACTCCGAATATAACAATACGAAGAACCCTATAAAAGAATACGCAATTATTTCTTACTTTTTAGAGCATATTAATGTATTTGTAAGCTTGTTTTGAAGGCGGTTCTTTTTTTGTTAAAATTTATATTTATTACATTAAAAGGTCCTTTGTTACTGTAAATATGTAAATTATTTTAACAAGGCTATAAAATAACCTAAATATCTCTATTAAAGTGGTATGGAAGCATTTTCTTTTTTATTTTAATTAGGGTATGAAGATATTTGTTATATAGCGTTTACTTTGTTATAAGTGAACGTTTTACATTCATTGAATTCAAAAGAATGTTTTTCTGATTATTTTTCTTAAGGCTTTCTTGTAATTAAAGATATTATTTTAGATTTCAGATTACAAGACTACAACAAGGCAGTGCCGAGGTATCGCTTTTGTTATGGCCTCTTGTTTTTATTAATTAATTTATTTGTACCATAAAGCCTTTGAATATTACATAAAAAATATGTATTTTATAAGATATTATCTCTTATTTTGTACAAAACCTGAAAATTCAGTTCAATTTCTTAATAATACATTACACAACTAAGGCCGAAAGTATGCCATTGCCGCCCGCGTGATAATTGTGATAAAAACCAGGGTGGCAATGCCATACTTTCGTCCCGTGGTGAGTATACAACTTTTCATCAAACTGGGATCAAAAGTTCGATAAAAATATAAGCAATAAAGTTTAAAATAATCTGAAATAAAGATATTGCATTAAAAGAAGCGTGCATGCGTCGAAAGTTTGAAGTATGCACACTTTTGTCACTCAAAATAGGGCCGAAAGTACACCGGGATCGAAAGTTCGATGAAAATGATAACAATGAAGTTTAAAATAACATTAAATAAAAAAAGAAGCGCGCATGCGTCGAAAGTTTGAAGTATGCACACAAAATTTTGAATTTATTTAATCTGGCAAAATAGAAAGTACACCGGGATCAAAAGTTCGATAACAATATAAACAATAAAGTTTAAAATATAACGTGAAATAAAGTTAGATATTTTATTAAAAGAAGCGCGCACGCGTCGAATATTGAAGCACATTGACACACTAAATTACGAATTTATTTATTCGCGTGACAATTTGGTATTCTCGTAACTCAAAATAGGACTGAAAGTATACCGGGATCGAAAGTTCAAAAAATAAAGTTTAAAATAATATGAAATAATGTTACATATTGAATTAAAAGAAGCGCGCATGCGTTGAAAGTTTGAAGCGTACATACTAAATAATGAATTTATTTAATTGGGTGGCAATCTGGCTTTTTCATTACTCAAGATGGGGTCGAAAGTACACCGGGATCGAAAGTTCGATAAAAACGTTAACAATAAAATTTAAAAGAATATGAAATAATGTTACATATTGAATTAAAAGAAGCGCGCATGCGTTGGAAATTTGAAGCATATACACTAAATAATGAATTTATTTAATTGGGTGGCAATCTGGCATTTTCGTTAATCAAGATGGGGTCGAAAGTACACCGGGATCGAAAGTTCGATAAAAATGTGTACAATGAAGTTAAAAATAACATAAAATGAAGTTAGATATTTTATTAAAAGAAGCATTAAGGATAAAGGTTGAAGTATGCACACAAAATTACGCATTTATTTAACCGGGCGGCAATGTGGCACTTTCGTCACTCTAAAGTAACAACTTTCGATACAGGGATGATGAAAAATAGTATTATTTTTAAGTTACTTCTTTTGACGCTGTCCAATCCACAGTTAAGTAGAATGTTGGGTCTATGCTCTAGAATAAGCTGTCCAATGAATGAGGAGGCCTTTGCCCAACAGTGGGACCATAGTGGGCAGCTACTTACTTCACCTTTAAAGCCTTATCTATCTAAACATATGATCAATCTACAACTTAACAAACATCAAGAAATCTCCGAAACTATAGGTCTGATTTACTTGAAATTTGGTGTACATATTCCTATATCGATGTAGACGCTCACTGACAACGGACTTCCCCATATTCCCACGGGAACGAAGTATATAAGCGAAAAACGATCACCGGGTCTCAAATCTCTAAAACTATTCTGTATCCGAATGTACTCGAATGAACTGTTAAACTATATAACAAAGTCATTGCCGCTGTTTGTACCTTTGTATCTTTTAAACTAATCATTGGATTTCAATGCAGTTTCTAGCAATAGATAGAGTGATTTAAGAGGTATATTTATATGTATAATACATACATATTATTTTACAGAATAGCAGAACAATACAAAGATTTGTTATGTGATATCGTAACAAAAATATTTTTGCGCGATTCAAACGGAAACGCTAGCTAAATCTTACGAGATAGATCCAATTAATGTTCTACGAAATTGTATATCATAAATAGATCCATAAAAAAGTCTATAATAGTATATATTTATCTTTAAAGGACAATCCACAGTAACCCATTTTATCTTTTACATATTACGCAAAATGTGTGTTGTTTACCAAGCTATTTTATACAATACAGTATTATTTTTTAGCCAAGTAAATAGATTACATATATTGTATATTTTATCTAGATCAAACTGCCTTTAACAGTTTTTCATTACAATGGATATCTTAGAAGATATCAGGGATTTTAAAAGCGGCGGCACGCGTCAGCTTTCATGTCTTATTTTATATACAAAATGTATTTTTCAATTTTGTTTCAGTTAGTTTTAGTTATAAATGTATAATTATGAAATAATTTAATTATAACTATATTGTAAGTATGTAATTAATTGTTTTATGAAACTGTTATATAATATAGAAACGCTTTAATAGCTTTCAAATCTTAGATAATATATTTGTCAAGATTGACTCATATTTGTTACGAAAGAAATAGGATTTGGAGTTTGTTGTAGGTACGTTTCTAATTAAAATATTATTATTCATGTTAATTGATAGATTTTGACGAGAGTTGACGATTGAAACAATAATGAACGTCGTAGCTTCAAAGAGTCGAAAGTTATGCTAAATGTAACATTCATGTCGTAGCAGAATGACCTTCAAAAGGTCGGGGCTTCCCCCTCCGCCGCGCGCGATGTGTTACAGTCCTTACTTAGCTTAATAAATTCTTTAATCCTTTAGCTATCCAGTGGTGTCATTGAATTTTGGATAGAGTTGATAGATATGTAGTTAAAACAACAAACTGTATCCCCCGATTTTGTGTCTTTCGTTTTTTTAAACTAGATTTTAAAGACGTATTCGATTAATATTCTTTAACATAAAAGTATGATTTCACTTACAATATTCTATCTATCTATCTATCTATCTACTATTAATATACAGATTAAACTTTACAACGACTTTATATCTACAATATTACGAAAAACAGTATTGTTATATCGGTATCCTTGGAATATGAGCTAACTCACCAGTCACAAACCCAGTTATAAGAGTCGCTACAATTTTCTTTAGATTGACATTTTTAAATTCGTTATATCTTTTGAATGGAATATCCGATTTTAATAATTTAAAAAGCATTTTATACGTATTGAAACGGTCTTTAATAAGTATATATAATAGGATAAATATTAATACAGAGGTGTAAAAATACGGTTTGATTATTGCCGCCACTATTATTAACTTTTAATGTAAAAATTGTAGTTATAGTGGCATAACTACAGAAGTTGGACATATAGTGTTGTGGACTTTTTTGTAGATATTAATACGTTCTATAATATTGTAGAACATTTTTTTGTTCTACCATCAATGCTTACCGCAGCGCAAGCGGTGACAGATTTTTTGTAACGAATTTTTTCACACCTTTGGTTATATTAATGCATTTTTATTAGGGATCCCTACTTTTTTGAGTAATTAATATAGTCTATGACACTCAGTGATAATGCAGCTTTCTAATAATGAAACATTTTATGAATTCGGTCCAGTAGTTTTCGTGTGGAAACGTAACAAACATACATACATACAAAAACACCATGTGAGTCCAAGTCTGTTTAATTCTGACATATATATTATCTAAGTCAATAGTATTTTAATAGCTTTAAATAACCTAAAGCATATCCTTTTTTAAGAGAATTAGTTTTACTTAGTAAATAATACAAAAAAAAACAACCAATGTATTATATAAATAGTATTACAAATAAATTGTAAGCATAGACTGAGTTTAACATATTAAAGCGTGTGAAAAATATAGGCTAATAGCGAAATATATTTTGCTTTATAATTTTTATTTGTTTAAAATTAAATTATTAAATCCTGAACTTGACTTTTTATGATCATCCTTTATTATTTTTTTTCCCAGATCGGTTGGAAGTGGACTGTAATCTTACTTCATGGTGATTTGACCTTGTCAAGGTCATTTCTGTTTAAATGGTTTTTATATAGCAAATTTTATTATTTTTGTGATAGGTTGGGAACTAGCAACAGTTGAAGCCCACCAGGCAAGATCTAGACAGATTAGATAATACAGTATCCCTAATTTTATCCCAACGGGTATAAAATCCAGGATCTCTTCTAGCGAATTGAATACATACACAATTATTACATTAAGGTCATAGTTTATCATACGTGTCTTTTTAAAATACTTATTATCCCACACAGTAATGACCTTGTGGGTAGATACATACGTGGATAAAAAAATTAGGGAGTAAACCCGGTGTAGGCGTTGTCTAATAAATGGTTATTCAGCAGCATGATGGGTTACAACTCGTTACGCTACTCGTTCTTATCATCACATACCTTAAAGTGTGATAGCACTTAAGGGCTGCAATAACAGTTACATAGGTGATTTTAGGTAACATAATAGTAAAGTAGCCCTTGGCTGTTATCTGCGTCTAATAATATTAAAGATTGCCCTAAAATGTTATCTGGTTAAGACTATAGTGAAGGTTGCCATTGCTTTTAATTTACGTCCGATAATAGTAAAGGTAGCCCTGGACTAATATCTCCGTGATATAATAGTGAGGATAGTCCCTAACTTTTATCTAGGTAAGGCAAGAGCTAAGGCAGCCTTGGACTGATCTTTAAGTACGACAATAGTAAAGGTAGCCCTTCATGTTCTTTACGTACGATAATAGAAAAGGTAGCTCTTGACTGTTCTTTACGTACAAGAATAGTAAAAGTAGCCATTGGCTATTATTTACTTGCTTCAAGAGTAAAGGCAGCCTTGGACTGATCTTTAAGTACGATAATAGTAAAGGTAGCCCTTGACTGTTATTTATGTATGATAATAGTAAAGGTAGCCCATGGATATTATTATATTGCTTCAAAAGTAAAGGTAGCCTTTGACTGTTTTTTACGTTCAATAATAGTGAAGGTAGCCCTTGGCTATTATTTACTTGCTTCAATAGTATAGGCAGCCTTGGGCTGACCTTTAAGTACGATAATAGTAAAGGTAGCCCATGGATATTATTATATTGCTTCAAAAGTAAAGGTAGCCTTTGAGTGTTTTTTACGTTCAATAATATTGAAGGTAGCCCTTGGCTATTATTTAATTGCTTCAAAAGTAAAAGTAGCCTTTGACTGTTCTTTACGTTAATAACAGTAAAGGTAGCCCTTGCCTATTATTTACTTGCTTCAAGAGTAAAGGCAGCCTTGGACTGATCTTTAAGTACGATAATAGTAAAGGTAGCCATTAACTGTTATTTACGTATGATAATAGTAAAGGTAGCCTTTGACTGTTCTTTAGTTTCAATAATAGTAAAGGTAGCCTTTGACTGTTATTTAAGTTCAATAGGAGTAAAGGTAGCCCTTGGTTATTATAAACTTGCTTCAATAGTAAAGGCAGCCTTGGACTGATCTTTAACTACAATAACAGTAAAGGTAGCCCTTGACTGTTCTTTACCTACAATAATAGTAAAGGTAGCCCTTGCCTATTCTTTACTTGCTTGCTTGCTTGCTTGCTCCTTAACTGTAACTTAGACGATGTGAGTTAGCCCCTAATATTACCTTATTAATAAAATGTTTTGTGATTGATATTAAAATTGTATTTCTTAATTATAAGTCAATTTATTTTATAACGGACCACTATCGCTGATCATTAAAACAATAAAAATATTTTATATTATCTTGTATTTCATTGTACTCCTAATTAAAATGGAATTTTATAAAACAGAGCAGTCAGTCAGTGACTGACGCTCATAACTCGTCTCGGCTCAACTGAATGACCATATTAGATTAGTGTAAAAATAGCAATACAACGTTGAGTGAAAAGAAATGGAAGCTCAGGGGTTTTGGAGGGGAAAATCACGCTGAAGCTTTTGGTAATATTCGCTTTGCTAATGGAAACTCCAGGTTCAATTACTGAGAGCGCAAAATTAGGAAATATTATAGTATTTTCCTAACTTGCATTCCGGTTTCACTCGGTGGTTTACCAAGTTAGCGAGCAAGTATCATGGACTGCATTATCGCATCATCACTTGTAATAAACTCCCTCAAACCTGTAAGATGAATCGATACGGTTAAATCCACAAATGGTTTGGAGTATTCGAGACATTGAATACTACAAACTAAAACAATACCTGCATTGTTTCAGTCTACAGACGGGATAAATGGATACACTGGTGGCACATTTCTCAAGGAGTCCCTATAGAATACAGCAACAGAAATATTCAAATGCAACTACAGTAAAAGACGAGTAAACTTTATTAAAGAACTAGCACACTTTGCCATTATTTGATTTCGCTTAAATCCTTAGAAATTCCCGTAACTTTTGGAATAAATAGTATCCTATCTTAAGATTGGAAAGCCAGTTGATGACTAGATTTTAGATAGAAGCAGTATACATTTCAATTATAGTATTGTTGTAAGCTCGCTTGGGTATGATGTAGATATGGTTTCCAACTACAGATCTAAACTTTATTGAATGATTATCGTATGTGCAAGTACTCGCTTTGGTAGCAGAAGTTCCAGTCTCGATGGAGAAGGGTAAGCTAAGTAAGATACTTAGCTATGTGATGCTGGATGCAAAACTTCAATGAAAAGCTAAAGAAGAAACGTAAATTATAGAATTGGCAATTTGGAAAGCTGAAAATTAATTATGGTAGGACCAAATAAATAATACAACAAAACTGGCGCTTCCAACAGCCCTAGAAGAAAGAAGAAGATAAACAAATAAAAGCAGTTCGTCCATGCAACCACTAAAGCATATCAGAGCAGGCAGGATATCAATGAAGTATACGGAAATGACGATGATGATTAGGAAGACATTCGTTACAGATAACAACCAATAAGGTACTGCTAAATAAAACAGTCTTAAAACCAGTTTGGACAAATGGTGTTCAAGTTTATGGATGTACCAAATCTAGCAATGTTAAGATAATACAATAACTACAAAACAAAATACTTAATGCACCTTGATACATAAGAAATAGTGATCTTCACATGGACCTCAATATAAAGCTTCTAAATAAGTACATGGAAAAAATTGCCAAAACTCATCACCAAAGACTTAATCATGTCGTTAATTCTGAAGCTGCTAAATTCCTGAATGTCACGAAAATAAAGACAAGACTTAAAAGAACGAATGAGTCACTTGATAGTGATACAATAACTGCAGAGGTAGTTTTAGACATTGTTGTAAACTAAACATAGTCTTTGGACTTAAAAGTGTCATTAATAATTAGGTTAGAAGACTAAATCGTAATATTAAATTATAAAGCAAGCAAAGATGGTCTAAATCCATATAAAGAAACTTCAATTACAATTGCATTCAAGTAATGTTTACAGTAAACTCCAGACATTTACGATTACAATCGGGGTGAATGACTTAGTCCCTGGAGGTACAGTGGAATTGAATTTGTACATATCAAGTCATGCTACAGTCGGTTAACTATGCAATAATTCACTTTAGTAAGGGTTGCTTAGTTTAATCTATTTGATAATCACTACAACTGGGTCATGAATACCTTACTTGCTTACATAGGTATACAAACTTTTCATCAGTGTATAAAACACATTTTTCAAGTGAAACTTCTTATGGCATGTATCAGTGTCAGCTGGAAAGATGATAAATAGGACCAAAACAGAACATCTGTTCTGTGATTTCGGGGATTCATCCAGTTTTTCTTAGATTCTCTTAGATGGTGTATCTCTTCGAGTCTGCTCCGATTTCCATTACCTCGGCTCTATCTTCTAAGATGTTACTAGTAGGATAAATGCAGGTTGGATGAAGTGGAGGCAGGTCTCGGGAACAATTTGGTTGAGAGAACCGAGCGCTGGGCGGTCGTCGATCGAGGCTTGGTCAGTGGGTGTCTCGTGGTCACGGCGTGATCACTTTCCACTTGGCGCAGATCCTCTAGGGGCATAGGTGCTTCGGGAGGTATCCATGCCGGGTTGCCCGTAGGGAGCCCACTGAGGAATGTCACGAGTGTGGATCCGCCGTCGACACGGCGGAGCACACGCTTGCGGTATGCCCCAGTTGGGATAGATAGAGATCTGCCCTAGTGGCCGTATTAGGGTCGACTGACCTGTCTCTACCCACCGTCGTGATTGCGAAGGTGGAGCGGAGGGAGTGTTGGAATGCGTTGGCTTTCTTTAGCGACGAGGTGATGATGCGCGGATGACGAGAAGCTGTGTCGGGAAGTGGATCCCGCTGCCCACGCCCTCCGTCGTAGGCGTCCGGGGCGACGACGTGCGGCTCACGACCGCCGTCTTCCCCCTAAGCCCTAGCCTCTTTAGCCGGTAAGAGTCCAGCATAACTGGGACGTCCGCGGCGTCCCGGTATCCTATGAGGATTTGTTTCCCGTCTTGACAAAAAAAAGGTCACGAGAACAATTTGCGATACCAGAATGTCCCTTAAACTAAAGGGGAAAATTTATAAGACGATCGTAAGACCTGTCATCCTGTTTGGATCAGAGTGCTGGGCCATCAAAGGGGAGAATGAAAGGAAATTGCACGCAGCGGAGATGCGAATGTTGAAATGGATGTGTGTAGTGACAAAATTAGATAAGATTAGGAATGATTATTAGAGGAAGTGACCGAGAAGTTAAAGAGTGGAAGGCTATCCTGGTATGGACATGTCATGAGAAGAGAGAACAGCCATGTATGCAAGAGAGTCCTAAATATGATGGTAAGCGGCAGGGCCGGGAGAGGGCGACCAAAAAAGTGTGGATGAACTGTGTGAAAGAGGATATGTGTGTAAGGGGTGTGAATGTAGAAATGACTATGGATAGAGTGAAATGGCGAAAGAAAACATGCTGTGCCGACCCCACTAAAACTTTGTCAACACCNGACAAAATTAGATAAGATTAGGAATGATTTTATTAAGGCTATCCTGGTATGGACATCTCATGAGAAGGGAGGATAGCCATGTATGCAAGAGGGTCCTAAATATGATGGTAAGCGGCAGGTCCGGGACAGGGCGAACAAAAAAGTGTGGATGAACTGTGTGAAAGAGGACATGAGTGTGAATGTAGAAATGACAGCGGATAGAGTGAAATGGCGAAAGAAAACATGCTGTGCCGACCCCACTAAAACTTTGTCAACACCTCCGCTTCGCAGATGACATCGTTGTTTTCGCAGAAGCTATTGAGACCCAGAGTGTATGACACAAGAAATGGCATCAAAAAGTGAAGAAGTAGGACTGATTGAACCCCAGAAGGTCTAATAGGTACTCAATCAATCAATCAAAAAGTAAATATAATTCCGATGACCTATAGCCAGTGGTATCACAATCCTCAGTAGTTCCTGATCCAACGGGTATATCAAATTAGTTCTTAGTAGTCGTCTACGTAGCAAAAGACGTCACTTAGCTAAATTTCAACTCAATTTAGGCGAATAGCATTGGGAATATCATTGACTGATCGTTTTTCGCTTACATATCCCGATTAGGTTAATATTTGAGGAATTTGATCTTATCAAACCTTCCAATTGTAAAAGAATATACGTGGAAATTTTTATTTATTAGTTAAAAATGAAGTAAATGTCTAGAAAATACACAATAAAATTATGCGGTCTTTCTTCGTGTGGCAAGCTGCCCGGTATGTAGCTTATGTTTCCTTAACTTATAATTTATGCCATCGAATGACGAAGGTATGGAACTTCGTCATAATTTTTATTATACGGCTAGCCTTCAATCCCCCTATCTATTAACATAAGCTTTTCTATTGTTACGATATACATTTATGCACTCCGGCTGAAGGTTATATCTTAAACCAGGCTTCCTACAGAGCAGATTGCCCTCTAGACACTAGTGGGAATCTTCAAATCCTGAACTGGGGCATTAGGGGTTCCCTGGAAACATTCCTCTCTAACTTTCCGGATATCAGCTGTTAATAATAGGTACCAGCTGGTGCCCGTACTCGAACGCGACGGTGTCCGACTCTATTGGGACCGGTCCATTATCAAAGACAGGACCATACTGGCCAACAAGCCTGATATCGTAATAATGGACCGGGCACAGTCTCGGGTGTTTTTAGTGGATATCACGATCCCGTATGACGAGAATCTCGTGCGAGCTGAGACAGAGAAAAAACGTAAATATCTGGATCTGGCGCACGAGATTACCGCCATGTGGGGAGTGGGATCCACTGAAACCATCCCAATCGTAATATCTGCGAATGGTCTGATCCCAGTCAGTCTCGCTCATCATCTGAGACGACTGGGGTTCCGGGGCAGTTCGCTCTCAGCAAGGATGCAAAAGGCGGTGTTGCTGGACTCGGCTAGGATAGTCCGGCGGTTTCTCAGCCTGTAGCCCTGACCCCCGGCCGTTTGGTCTCCTTGCCGGGGTGTATCCTCCGCCGTTATATTTATTTATGTAATTGTTTATGTAGGTATATGTATTATTTCATATTTTTGTATATAAGTAATAATTATAAATTTATTTGTTTGTAATAATAAATATATATACTTTCGTAAACGGGCGTGAGTGTTAAAGTGGAATAATAATAATAATATAATAATAAGCCTTTATTTTCCACTTCTATAAAATTCGTCTTAACTTAGAAGATACATAGTGAATTTATTTTGTCAATTATATTGTATTAAATAATATGTCAGTGCCATTTAATCTAATTATAGTCCTATTCTTTCTTTATTTCTAAAATATAATAATGTAATTTGAAGTGGGCTTGCCCTTGAAAATTAATTGAACTTCAAATGATATATATGTCGGAGAGTAAGAGTCTGTGGATCGCTGGTCCGTGTGTAATAGTCTGTGGAACGCAGGTGCCATCTTTGTATCGGCGTGGGGGCAGAGTCAATAAGTGGCAGTCCGGCCCGTCTCTCGGCAGTTCTCGAGCGGCGGTCGGCCGGAGTGGTCGACTATTGAAACTGTCGCGTTCCTAGCTATTAGTGTTAATGAGTTTGTGTAAATTTATATCGGGAACATTAAGTGATTGAACATTATAAACCGAGTTAATTAATAAAGTGTTTGATTGCACCAACAATACCCATGAACGCCCAAAGAATAAGAAATTAAATAATGGATCCAATTAATAACGATGTCGGCGGAGAACCCTACGCCCCTGTGCTTTATGCTTCTCGGTTCTCTCTTTTTTCTCCGACATATATATAATTTATAATATATTTTAAATAGAACAACATTTTAAATAAAGGATACGGTTCGTCATTTGACTAAATCGTATTCTTAGAAAGAATGACCTTCACGAAAAGAATGGCCTTCACAATATCGTTCCCATTGGTGAATATGTAAACATTGTTAATGATGCCAATCTGGGATATAATGTTTCATAAACGATTTGAATTACTTGTATCATATTAATTGTAACTATTAAATACTAACGGGGAATGGATTCTTAATAAATAAGATAATTAAAAAATATATTTGCCGCCAAACGCTGCCATTGGTGGTTTATGCTAATGGCATCATCACGACAAATGTATAAATAGTCCAAAAGTTTTTGTATCAACGTTAACCAGGAGTTGTTGGGTGTCAGTAAAAAGGGTTGCTCTGCGATATACAGCCAAGTGTATTTCTTTAAATTAAAACTGTTGTCTTTTAATATATCATAACGATAATTGTGTGTTATTTGTTTTATATTTAATGGTTATAGTGTGATGCATTAGTGTGAATACTCTTTTATTTAGCAAAAGCTCTGGTTTAATTTCCAGTAGGATAAAATGAAGAAATTGCATTTTCTAATTTGTTTGAATCGGGACTGTTGGAAAACTTTGGCAGTAGCTGCTCATCCTTTCGTGGTCGTGGTCGCTGACTATGGGCCTCATACGAAAGCTCAGAGTCGCTCAACGTGCGATGGAGAGGGCTATGCTCGGAGTTTCTCTACGTGATCACATCAGAAATGAGGAGATCCGTAACAGAACCAAAATCACCGATATAGCCCTACGAATCGCTAACCTGAAGTGGCAATGGGCTGGGCACATAGTCCGACGGACCGATGGACGTTGGGGCCCAAAGGTGCTGGACTGACGACCCCGCACCTAGCGGCGCAGTGTAGGGAGACTCCCCACAACGTGGACCGACGACATAAAGAGGGTTGCCGGAAGCAGCTGGAGCCAGGTGGCGCAAGATCGGGCTTTGTGGACATCATTACGTGATACCTATGTCCAGCAGTGGACGTCCAGCGGTTGAAGCGACGACGACGACGACTCATCCCTTCCAGCAAAGACCTGCATTCAAGCAAAAAATCTTGCATTCTGCAATGTTGCTGTATAGAAATCATAAGAGATATTTTTGATATTTGGTATATACGTTGAAGTTAGCTTAGAAATAGATTGAGCCTTTGGAAAAGACAGAGGGTAGACAGAAAGCTGATCGGGGTAGAAAAAGGGGATGATAATGTTATGGACATTCGTCCATGCTGTAGAAAATACCACAAATATTTAGGCGAGCATGATGGCTTAGTCTTATCATTGCCCACTAAAAACAAAGCGTGCCCAAAACTTGAAACAAAAATACTTTAAACAGAAGATAGTTTTTATAAATTCCACACAATATTTGCAGTTTTATTTTCACCTAATTCTCTTTAGGCGATGCCCCAGCACGACGTCGTAGGTTCATAATTTTGGATGCCCGCCAAAATATACATGTCCGCCGCAAAAATGAATTATTATCTTGATGTCACTTTGAATACCACGGAAAAACTAAATGCTAAGGGAATTACGAAATTCGCTGTTATATAATGAAGGAGCTTAGTTCATGGTTGAATCTAACTATATTCTGTATAGATTTTGGAATTGTGAAGACAGTTTTCGACCACTAAACTATGAATACATTATCAATTTGTTTTGCATTGTAGATGATCACTAAGTTCAAATTGTCCCATATTCCCCCATACCACGAAACACAACTGTTGGGCTCTAAAAATGAATTATAACCAATATCGGCGTAAAAATAGAGACTTAAGTTTAGAGCAAAGAGGTCTATGCTTAAGGCCTCTGTGCAGAAACAACTATTGGAGTAGCTAACACAACTAATGGACACCAGCTGCTGCAAAATCTCCTTCAATAATTTACGTATGTCTGATGTTGTATCCAACGGTTATCCCTCTTGATATCATGTAACTAGTAGCAGGATCCAAAGATTACGTCTTCTGCTGTAACCAATGTAAATTTGAATAGAGAAATCCCAGCTATAATTTTGTTTATCTTGACGTCATCATGATAGGTGAATTCAATGAGAAGGAAGAATTTTGTACCTCAAAAACATTCAAAGTATACTGCCATAATTATTTTATTCCATTTGGCGAAGGCTACGTCATGAGTAAGTTTCACTTCCACATCACAATATGCTTTTTGTATAAAATTGTGACATTTTTCTTAACGCAGTGTAATCGCCAATCTAAAATAGACAATTGTATTTTTATAAAACATAATTTGGTAAGCCTTTGGTAAGCAATAAACGTGGTCATTGTGGCAGAGACTCTGGAAGGTCTTAATACTATGCTCGATGACCTCAACGAAGCTACTCAACAGATGGACCTAAAAAAGAAACATAGATAAGACGAAAGTTATGTCCAATATCCATATTCCGCTCCACCCAGTCATAGTTGACAACTATGCACTTGAAATTGTTGACGAGTATACATAGCTGGGACATATAGTCCAGCTAGGTAGGTCCAATTTTGAGAAAGAAGAATCCAACTCGATTGGGCAGCGTTCGGAAAGCTACGTAAGATCTTTTCGTCCAATATCCCTTAGTGCCAGAAAACCAAAGTCTTCGAACAGTGCGTGTTGCCAGTGATCAACTACTGATCGGAAACGTGGTTGCTGACTATGGGCCTCATACAAAAGCTCAAAGTCACACAGCATGCGATGGAGAAGAGAGCTATGCTTGAAATTTCTCTACGTGGTCAAATCACCATAAGGAGATCCGTATAAAAACCAAAGTCACCGACATAGCTCACGAAGCTTGAAGCAATGGATGGGGTAAATAGTGCGACAAATCTTTTGGACAAACGTTGGGGCTCGAAGGTGCTGGAATGGCGACCTCGACGGCGCAGTGTAGGCAAACCTCCACAGGGTGAAGCAACGACATAAGGAGGGTCGCCAGTAGCCGCTGGAGTCAGGCACCGCAAAATCATTAGGATTGACCTTTGTCCAGCAGACAACGTCCATTGGTTGTAGTGATGAAACAATAGGCGACATTTCACATCACCATTTTATCCTTAGTAAGTTACGGGCTATTTATTGTGGAACATAAGTTACAGTTAGACAGTCACACGTATATTTATAAAATTAGGTTAGATATGCTGGTTTTTAATAACTTGAATTCACTAGTGTGTGCGGTACGTATGACCCCGTATAATATTTATAGCTGCTCATTATGCACCGACTTCGTAATGTGGTGGTACGCGTGTTAGCTTTTCCCTGCATTCCTTAAAGAGGGTGTACGAGCAATGCATATTATAAAGCGCCACCTATTTTTTATGGTATAAAGGCCTCCTCACTCATATGAGAGAAGGTTTTTTAGAGCATAGACCCACCACGCTGCTCCACTGCGGATTGGCAAGCATAGTACACAAGTGCACTCTCTATTCCTTCACTCTCATAGTCCGATGTGACGGTAATCCGACACAACCGGAGAGAGATCGGGTGCAGGGCTGACGGCTTAAAGTTCTCTCCGAGGGGGATGGTTGGGGATGGATCACACCGCCTACTTCCCAACTTCGGGCTAATATTGAGAACAAAAAAATCAATACATTATCTGGTAGCTTCTTTTTGCGACTTCATAATTGAATCAGTATAGAAATATCCACCTCTTTCTATGTATGTCGAAAGAAGCAATGGTTTCAAATGAAGCATTTGCTTTAAAAAAAAAACAACAATATTGTATTCCATAATGTTATAGATCCATTATGATCTCCTATAAAAAGGGTGTTCCACAAGGATCAATATTCAGCCCTTTTTTATTCTTTATATACGTAAATGATTTGCCAGATCGCGTGAAAGTTAAATGTAATATATTAAATAGATATCACATTCAACTTTCACCTGGATAATAGTCTATTGAAGAAAGTTAAGTCTACAGTCTTCCAGCAATTACTTTTGATTCTGGTCTTTAATGGGGTTCTGGGAGTTTAGTAATTCTATCCGTTTTGCTGCTACAAAAGCTCGACGATAAACAAAATTGTACAGCTAAATTAGTGTATTACACTTATAAATTAAAAAAAAGTCAAGAGCTCATATATTCGTATTAATATTCATTCATGCTTTAAAAAAAAACGAATGTAGATAAATTCAATTTGACCACACACTTTTCTGAATATTTTATACGTATATTACGTTTAATCCAACAAAACGTTTAAAGCGAAGCTTAAAAATCACGAGCGAAGTAAAGTGGGGTTGCGAGTTAATGCCACTGGATAACTGTTGCCTCATTAAACAAACCCTGGATTATTAAGTTGGAATTGCGACCCTGCGATATGAATACAATGATGTAGAAAGCAATAAAAACTGTTTAACCGTTCCATTCGCCATTAAAACTTGGTATTACAGGTAAAAATACAAAATGTTGGGAATTTTACATTATTACGAAAACATATTTCCCTAAAATAAATTCTATACTCCTATATGTGAGAATATAAAAGAGGTTTTCTTTTGAAATGACCAGAAGAAGTGCAATTCCTAACACCTTGATAGTTACGTTTTGGTATAAAAGATGGTTGAGGCACGTAGAAAGAATGAATGAAAGGAGACTGACAAAAAGGATTAATGAATCAAAACCAAAGTGAACGTTCCTGAACCAAATTCAGGAACTTTCAAATAAGGACCAGGCCAAGAAAACACTAAAACGACGAACTTGTGTGAAAGGTTTAATGAGAATGAAAGAAGCGAAGGAGATATGCAAGGATAGTGGGAAGTGGAAGGACATGGTCTCTGCCTACCCCCATGGGAATGAGGCGTGATGCTTTGTGTGTTTCACTCATTCAATAAAACAGCAAAATATTTTTGCTACTGCATTATTCTTTTATAGGCTTGTGATACTTCCTCGTTTAAGTTAGCTTAATAATTAGCTGCAGTCAGTCACTGACTACATAACAGTTGTATTTTTCTACTACATAGATCCCATGGCAATCTTTTGTTTCCATCATTAGTCTCTGGATATCTAAAGTATAAATCATCACATTTTCTATAGCCACCGGACCATCATCAAATCAGCTTTCATATTTTGGTGTAATTCTATTTACATATTAATGCAAAATTTCGTTTCCATTGGAAATAGTAACTGGGTCAAATTTAACTTGCAATATTCAATGACATTTACAGACAGATGAAACTCAATAAAAATATTTAATGAGGTTCTATACTTAAAAATAAACTTAAGCTATGTTTTTGTAGTAATTAACAATGGAAATTAAAGGAATAAATATTTTCCAATGAATAACATCTTTGTAACGATACAGATTTGCTTAAAACAGAAATGGCAATATTAGTCATGTCAATTAACTGATAACGTAGTTATGGCGTAACGAACACATTGATTTTGTGATAGTTCCTATAAAGTTTGAGCTTAAACAATTCAGTAACTTAATGCTAACAAGTAGATTTATAAAATGTAAACATCTATACTAATTATAAATATAAATTTTAACAAAAAAGGACCGCCTTCAAAACAGACTTACAAATATATTAATATACTCTAAAAAGTAAGAAATAATTGCTTATTCTTTTATAGTGTTCTTCGTATTGTTATATTCGGAGTCGGTGTCAGCCAAGGAAGATGTTTCCCGAGTATCCACTTGGCAGCTCTCGCGTTTCTCCCACCTATAGCTATATATGTAGGTACCTTGGCTTGGTCCTTTTTTGTTAAAATTTATATTTATTTTTTGATTTTTAGTGAATCTGAAGTAAACTAACAAATTTGTCTCAATATAAGTACACCTAAAACAAAATATTGCAATGCAGCAACAAACGTAAGGTCATTGGCGTTTGTTTACAGACAGTTATAGATTTTAGCAAAAATCACACTCTTACTGCAAGCTGTTGAGGAGTTCCATTGATCTTCATATTTAACTACGACTAGCACTTGACCATACCGATGTTACGGTAGGTGACTCAAATATCTGGATAGCTTTTAGAAGATTGTGCCGAGTATCGTTGATTTGCTCCTAAGAATTGAAGAGTTCCGTCACTTTGTCATAGATTCCATCATCAGAACCTTACCAAACTATTACAAAACAACCCTTGAAGTATATCCTTTCTAATAAAAAAGGAATCATTGAAATCGGTTGGCGTGATCTTGAGTTATTCGTCCATTTGTCGCGCACATGCTTACGCAAATTTAAGACTTACCCGGTTTTGTCATGGATGCCATCATCAGAACTGGTTTTAAAAAAATGGGACTCTATGACGAGCACAACCTTTGATTTAAAAAAAAATCATTAAGATCGGTCCACCCAGTCGGGAGATATGAGGTAACAAAATACAGACGAATGGATAACCTCCTCCTTTTTTTGAAGTCTGTTAAAAAGGATATTATTTAATCAATATAGGACCTAATCGTTCCAGATGATATCGTTAGAACTACTTACATATTCGCTTGACAGAACTGATGTCGATTCTGTAACTTTGTGGCCTAAATTAAATAAAATTCGAAGTCTGTAAATTAGAAATGGTTAAGTTTTCTTTAGAGAAAACCAGATAATTGACACATTTATAACTTAGTGTACAGGTAACATAAATACCTTCAATTTAATTAGAAAGATTTTGAGATGATATTCGTAGAGTTTGAATATTAATACACTCACTAATTGTGTATTATAAATAATAATATTATGTGAATATGACGAATGTTTGAAATATGCTGTAAAATTAAATTTAGATACAAATGACAAGGTTCTAATACAGATCTTATAAAAGCAATAAGACACCTATTTGTCATGGAAGATAATATTGCCAGAATTTTGTGACACGCTACAGATTTTCTTGAAACACGATTGGCAATATCAGCAGTTTCAGTGAATTTGTACTTTACATTCGTTCGTATTTAATTAAATATTAAAGCTAAAACAATTCAGGTATTATTTGTGACACGAATTGTGCTCTAAACAGCAAACTTCTAATCAAATCATACAGTTATAAAAACAACACAGCACCTATTTTGTCGCAGACAATAACGTTGTCACGTTGCAGATTTACTTGGAACACGATATTGTATAAATCACGGATTTAAACAAATTTAGCTACAAAATATTGAGTTCTACACAAATAATATGTAGAACAAACCTATTTTGTGCAGATGATAACGTTGCAACAACTCTTTGTCCCGTTACAGATTTACTTGGAACACTATAATGTAGTTTAACAAGTATTTGATCACAGGTTTGAGGTTTATTTACATAGCCATTATGATTAAACAAATATATATACACAATATTAATTTCCAAATCAATAATAAGCAAGAAGACATCTATTTGTTCCAGACGATAATGTTCCAACAACTTCTATGCCTGTTACAGATTTGTTTCGAACAGGACAACGTAGTTAAAACGTATATAATCACGTATTTAAGTATCAATATTTAAACTCCAAAAAAAACCTCTAAATAAATGACAAACAAGAAAACATCTATTTGTCTCATACGATATTGTAGCAACAATTCTTTGTCACGGTACAGATTTGCTTGGAACAGCATAATGTAGTTTTAAGGATTTATCTGTCAATATTTGAACAAATTTAGCTATAAAATACAAACATCTTAACAAATGGCAAGCAAGAAAACGTCTCTTTGTCTCAGACGATAATGTGGCAACAATTCTTTGTCACGGTACAGATTTACTTGGAACAGGATAATGTAGTTTCAAGGATTTGTCTGTCAATATTTGAACAAATTTAGCTATAAAATACAAACATCTAAACAAATGGCAAGCAAGAAAACGTCTATTTGTCTCAGACGATAATGTGGCAACAATTCTTTGTCACGGTACAGATTTGCTTGAAACACGATTGGCAATATTCATCCCAGATGATAATGTTTCAACAGCGCTTTGTCCTGTTACATTGATTGTCCTGATTGGCCTCGAACATTATAATTTAGTTCAACACATATTTAATTACGGACTTGAGAATTAAATTTTGAATAAATTGAACTACATAAAATTAACTTCTAAATAAAAAATAAACTAGAAGAGATTTGTTTAGCGCAGATTTTGCGAGAGCACTTTGTCTCCTTACAGATTTACTTGGAACAGGATAATGTAGTTTCAAGGATTTGTCTGTCAATATTTGAACAAATTTAGCTATAAAATACAAACATCTAAACAAATGGCAAGCAAGAAAACGTCTATTTGTCTCAGACGATAATGTGGCAACAATTCTTTGTCACGGTACAGATTTGCTTGAAACACGATTGGCAATATCAGCCATCTCAGTATATTGATAACGTAGTTAAGCTCGTAATTAATCGGGGAGCCGATATAATTTGTCTTCGTCGTGGAAATAGCTAATTTCCACACATTTGAAACACAATGGCTGCCTGCTCTTATTGATTACCGCCCATTGTTCATTCTCGGCTCGGCCTCAAATGATAGCTTGACACTATTTGTACGATAAATACTGCCGTTTGACGATAAATGAGCCGTGATTGACATCTATTTTATTCATGATTCGATGTGTCGATTATAATCAAATAAACGATTTAGGATAGTTAACATGAGTAAAAAAAGAAGGCGTGTTTCATTGTGTAGACTTGGATCAAGTTTAACTTCTTTGGTATATTTTGTATAACATTCTGCAATATAATTTAATGTGTAATTTACATACGTATCTCGCATCCTTCTTATTGTCGTTATCGCTTATTTGAAAAACTTTATCTTCTTGATAAAAAAAGCATGAAAGTCTCTCTATGAGGGTTCTAGTGCTTGTGTCAGAATAAACACGTACACGGAGTGGTTTCCTGTCGAAAGAGGTGTTCGACAGGGATGTGTTGCATCACCATGGCTGTTCAACCTATTCATGGATAACTGTTTGACAGATTTAAAAGAAAGTATGTATGTGTTAAAATTGAATGAATTACTCATAAAATGTTTACTCAACGCTGATGATCAAGTGATACTTGCATCATCTGCTAATGATCTACAGGAGATGAATGAAGCTTTGAAAAGGAAAGGAATGAAAGTGATTGTAAGCAAAACGAAACTTATGCTTTTTGAAAGAGATGAATCTATATGATGAATGGCAATATTTTGATAGATGGGGAACAAGTGGAAGAGGTGAAAGAATTTGCATAAAAGTAAGATAAATGCGGTAGAGATAAGAGCGTGGAGAAGTATGAGTGGTTTGAAATTGACTGACAAAGTAATTAATAGTGTGATAGGAGAACGTTGTGGTATAAAAGAAGATGTAGTGACTAAAATTGAGATAGGTATGCTTTAAGGGCACGTAGAGAGAATGAATGAAAAGAGACTGACAAAAAGGATTTATGAGTCAAGAGTGAATGGGAAAGTTGGAAGGGGATGACCAAGGCGAACGGTCCTGTACCAAATCCAGGGCATTTTAAATAACGGCCAGGTCAAGAGTACTCTAAACCGATGAACTTGTATGAAAGGTTTAAGGAGAATGAAAGAAGCGAAGGAGATATGCAAGGATCGTGGCAAGTGGAAGGATGTTGTCTCTGCCTACCCTCACTCATAGACAGTTAGAGCCTTAACCCACCACGCTGCTACGTTGAGACTGATTAAAGCTGGTCACTAACTTTTATATTTACGTATTTAATGCAAAGATAATTTGTGTGACCATACAAATATTTGTATACCGTTCTATTTTGTTATCACATAATTTTACTGGATATATTTCAAATTTTAAGCATCCATCATTATAAATATGAAAAGAAAAACGAATGAAAATATTCGGTTAGTTAGTAAATTGAAATCTTACGCAGTTACATATTTAACCTTTTCAATGTTATACCTCATTATAACGCCCTGTTATGTAATCGGTTACATGCAAGAGTGAATTATTTTGTGGATTTAGATTCTGTATCATTTTCATATTATTTATAGACGGTATCAAAATAATTGTGTATAAATTTTTATGTGAATATATATAATAATTCATCTAAATACATAAATATGTGTTGGATGGTCTCGCTGATGCACTGTCGGTAAATCAACGACTTTACATCTAAAGTGATGAGGGTTCCTTCACACCCTGTTTGTTACCATCATCATTACAATGTTACACTGGTTTAATATGTTTAAATGCAAATTAGAGCAGTTCGTTCACTCCCACGCGTTTCTATCATCTAAGTACTCTTGCAACTTATAATACGATTTTTCTATCAACTATCTTTTAACAAAGACTTTGAATTTATTAATTGACATCTCTAAAACTTCTTGTGGGAGTTTTTTAAAGAAAGGCATTTTTTTTCGCTGGGAAATGTTTTTGTGCACTGGTCCCGACCGTGTGTCAGGAGTGTGGGACTCGGCGAACGAGCAGGTCTCGTAATACCCACTGAAATCCAGCGAAACCCTCTTCATCCATGAATGAAGCACCAGGGTTTCAACTTTCGCATTCATCCCTGGTGTCCCGGCTGAATCCTACAGAGAATTCTCGATGACGGAGGGACTTATTCTATCAGACGCTGCCTTGTAGCCCGCCTCTATTTCATACTCCCTCTCTCGTTCGTGGGCCCCCTTCAGTGAGATGATCGTCTCACAGAAGAGGGCCACTCCCGCCCAGCACCTCTTACTAGAGAGCATCGCGCCTACAAGGCTGTCCAGTGAGAGGTCCGCGCCGATCGAGGTCCAGAGGCTGCACAATCTGCCAAAGTATGCTGTGCCGAATCGATGGCAGCACCACACTCTTGGCAGGCCAGTGACTCCTCGCAACCAATTCTGTGCAGGAACTTTCCGAAAAATCCGTGTCCGGTCAGAATCTGCACCAGTCTGTAGGTGAGCGACCCGTTGGGCAACAACCTTCCTAATGCAGCAGCGGCATTGACGAGGCGCGGGACTAACCAAGCGAAATGCGTTTGGAAGCTCCAACGGCTGTCTAGCAACAGACCCAGATATATCATCTGGTCACTAACCGGTACTGACGACAGATTCTTTTAATGATTTCCGGAAGGTAAATTTTGAATTTGTCTTGAGCCTGGACTGGAAGGCTTCGGCTGTTACTAGTTACAACCATACCAGGAAAGATGCCTAACAGATAGATTCTTTTCCATCGCAAGGTTGTTTAAAAACCACAATAATTAAATTACCTCCTCCTCCTTCCATCTAAGTTTTATCATCAGGTGACACAGTCAAGCGTAATAAAAAAGTATCTGATCCAGATCCGGCTCAAAAGGCCAATTTTACAACAATTGTACCGCAAATACCTCTTTCAATAATATTAAAGCGATTTATACTATTTAAATAAACTATCTGAGTCGACAGACTGTCTTGTCTTAACTATGAATATCGAAATCGAATTGGTGTATGGAATAAATAAAATAAGTATTCAATGACATACTGTTTATTTTATTATTGTAATATAATCAGACCAAACTTCGTTGAATATTCTGGTTATTGTATTAATAGTTATGTTGATATTACGACATTGGAACAGGCGACTTGTCGCACATATTTTGCGACTGTCGCAGCGATTTATACAAAGACATATATAGTGATACTTACAACAATATGGCTGCCGCATTGGTCTAATGGTTAGTATATTCTGCCACAGTCATGAGGCCCTGGGTACGAGTCCCGAGATAATCCAATTCAGGATATTGAGTTTTCTATCTCAATATTTGCCCAAATTTGGGAAGTTGACGCTGATCCATGGAGAGCACGTTAAGCCGTCGGCCCCGTTGAATTTTCGTCACATCAGTCTATAAGAGTGAAGGAATAGAGAGTGCACTTGTGTACTATGCCTGCCAACCCGCAGTGGAGCAGAAGATGGTTCTATGCCCAGTAATGGGACGTTAATGGGCTGCTACTTAGTTTTTTACTGTTTTCAACAATATGTTAATTATTTTTTGGCAATTATGTTGTTAAAAGTTTAAGAGGTTAAAAGTTATTATAAAGATTACATTTTCCTAAAATTTCCTGTGTTCTTGATGACTTTCTTAATTTTATCTTTCATAAAAACCTCCTCCTGACTATAATAAACAAAACTAAAAGAAAATAAGTGAAGTTGGGTCCAGCCCTGATAGCCTTCTTCTTCTTTATGTGCCTCTCCGACTAATGAAGGTTGGCAGTCAGTTCTCCATATTTAGCTTTGTCACTCGCGAGACTAAATAGCTGAGCGGCACTCGCAATCTCGGTCCACTCTCTGATGTTGCGCAACCAGGACTTCTTCTTGCGACCAATACGCCTCTTGCCAGCCACTTTGCCCATCATTATTACTTCTAAGAGTCCTTACCTGTTATGTCTCAGAATATGGCCCAGATACGCCACCTTCTTCTTTTTGATGGTCTTCCAAAGTTCACGCTGACAATCCATTCGTCGCAAGTACTCTTCGTTGGCAACTTTATGGGTCCAGCTGATTTTCAGCATGCGTCGGTAGTCCCACATCTCAAATGCTTCTATACGTTTTCTGAGATCCTCTTTTATCGTCCAAGACTCGCATCCGTATAACAAACTACTTTAAAGTTTGATTGTTCTCTATTAAATAACACCATTCATTAACAAGTATGCAGTAAAGCGTTGAACCTTGATTTGGTTTCGATAAAACTCCAAATACTTTGTGCGACGGTTAAGTACACAATTAGGTCAAATAAATAATTTTACGATGCTCTTAAATTATAAAATAACATTTCCCTTCAAATGGCAATATACTAAAGGTTTCTATATTGGCCCTACCACAAAAGACACGTCGCCAAGAAAAAGAATTGCGTTCAGGTATGATGCTGTTCAAAACTTTACGAGATTACCCATTACCAGGCTAGCAAGCTTGTAGCGGGCGCAATGGCTTTCCAGGAGGCATGGGACGCTTTCCTACAGACTGGTGCTGGTTTTGACCGAGCATGGCTGCTTTGGAAAGTTCCTGCATCAAATTGGCCGAGAGGAGTCGCCTGCTTGTCACGAGTGTGGTACAGTTATCGATTCAGCATATCACACTGTGGCAGATTGCGCAGACTGGGAAGCTTAGCAGCACCGCTTGGTGGCTTTGACCGGCGGGGAACTCTCGCTTGAGAGCATTGTAGGCGCGATGCTGTCAAGTGAGAGATGTTAGGCGGAAGTGGCCCTCTTCTGCGAGACTAATCTCGCTAAAGGAGGCTCACGAGCGAGATAGAGAAAATACAGTGGATGCTTTCTCTCACCGCCGAAGGAGGCGGGATACCAGGCGGCGCTTATTTGCGTGCCTGCTCACGCCTCTATGAACTCATCTGGGGCACCAGGGATGAATGTGCAAGCTGAATCTCTGGTGTCTCACTTACGGATGAAGAGGATTCCGCTGGGTTTTAGCGGGTATTACGGTCTCCTCCCTCGCTGAGTCCCATACTCCTGACCCGTTTAGGTCGGGGTAAGTGCGTAAAAGCATTTCCCAGCGCAAAAAAAGGCTAGCAAACTTAAATCTTAAGGCTACCACAATATACCATCAGGTGAGATCACAGACAACGACGTTAATAAGGTAAATCCTGCCACCAATTAACATTTGCGAAAAGAATGAATGTGGAATCACTGGTTTTGCTACTCTCCTGGATTTCCTTACACATGAAACGTAATGCAGTATTATAATATTGCTATGTAACAATGTGTTTGTTATATTTAGCTGTCACTACTAGGTATGACACCATTTTCTTGGCTTAATTTGGCTTTTGAAAAGTGATAGACTTACTTCTGCCCATCAGCTCCAGCTTAATAGAAAGTTTTGTTGGAAACACCTGGGACGTTATAGGAGTCAAATGCTAGGCGAACTTCTCCTCTTCTTCTTATTAGATTAAGGGTTCCACTGGTTTTTAATGGGTGTTCGAGCTATCCAGCGAGGCCCACAACTGTATGAGGGATATTAGTTTTAATTAAAGTATTTTCCAGCGACAAAAAAGCTTGGCTAGGCTTAGTTTGGCTTTACATATCTTAGGATGACTTGGCTTATCTTGGCTTGGGTCACGCTATATACAGTTCTACTGTAAATTATAAATAATGTAGCACTAAATTCATTTGTGACAGTGGTCGCTGACTATGGGCCTCGTGCGCAAGCTCAGAGTCACTCAGCGTGCGATGGAGAGGGCTATGCTCGAAGTTTCTCTACGCGATCGAATCAGAAATGAAGAGATCCGTAGCAGAACTAGAATCACTGACATAGCCCTACGAATAGCGAACCTGAAGTGGCAATGGGCGGGGCACATAGTCCGAAGGACCAATGGACGTTGGGGCTGAAGGTGCTGGAGTGGCAACCCCGC
The DNA here is from genome assembly GCA_015832385.1 of Elymnias hypermnestra. Taxonomy (NCBI): domain Eukaryota; kingdom Metazoa; phylum Arthropoda; class Insecta; order Lepidoptera; family Nymphalidae; genus Elymnias; species Elymnias hypermnestra. The sequence goes on from JACTOM010000131.1 coordinate 250,803, forward strand.
ACCAGACGGCGCAGTGTAGGCAGACTCCCCACATGGTGGACCGACGACATCAAGAGCATCGCCGGTAGCCGCTATGGACCTATGTCCAGCAGTGGACGTTCATCGGTTGAAGCGACGACGACGACGACGACGACGAAATTCATTTAAAAAGTCCGTGTGAGATTATTTATATTTTAAGTTACTTTATTGGTTTTTCTTTTATAGCTTGTTCACCAATAAATATAATTTTTACCATTCTAATCTGTTGTTTGTAGTACGTATCCATTTCTCTTCTGTATGTCTTCTTTTCAGCATTTGTTTTCCCCACCTATGTTCATTTTGTCCACTTCTAAATCTATATAGTTATACAAACAAATTGACACGTCGTCGTCGTCGTCGTCGCTTCAACCGATGGACGTCCACTGCTGGACATAGGTCTCACGAAATGATGCCCACAAGGCCCGATCTTGCGCCGCCTGGCTCCAGCGGCTACCGGCGACCCTCTTTATATCGTCGGTCCACCTTGTGGGGGGTCTCCCTACACTGCGCCGTCCGGTGCGGGGTCGCCACTCCAGCACCTTCGGGCCCCAACGTCCATCGGTCCGTCGGACTATGTGCCCCGCCCATTGCCACTTCAGGTTCGCGATTCGTAGGGCTATGTCGGTGACTTTGGTTCTGCTACGGATCTCCTCATTTCTGATTTGATCGCGTAGAGAAACTCCGAGCATAGCCCTCTCCATCGCACGCTGAGTGACTCTGAGCTTCCGAATGAGGCCCATAGTCAGCGACCACGTTTCCGATCCGTAGGTAAGCACTGGCACTGTTCGACAAATTGACACGATGACATTCAATAATATATTAAATGCCGTATGCAATTGAGTGTAACCATTCAAAGTTCGTGACTACATTCGTTGTTGGGAACTGCGAACTGATTTCTATTTGCGAAAGAACGCTACGGCTTCCTAAGTGATTGCTTGTTTTGGGAAATCTATTGCCAACAATATTTGAAGAGTTGATATTTCATGTGATCGCGTGAAAAATATTGACACAGTTGTGAAAATATAGCATTTGCGATGTAATATTGGCTTTTGTGTAGGATATTTCAATTCTACGTTTATATTTTCAGGGGAGCAGTTTTATTTCGTTGAATAGAAGGTGAGAAAAACCTGTATACCCTGGGAGCAATTTTGGAATAGGTATAGACTTCTGAAAACACTGGAATTGCGTGATGGGTTGAAACTCTAAAGCATTTTTCTTTTATAATAACGAAGGGTCCACCGATGGACATAGGTCTCACGTAATGACATCCACAAGGCTCGATCTTGCGCCACCTAGCTCCAGCAGCTACCTGCGACCCCCTTTATGCCATCGACCCCCTTTATATCCGATGCGGGGTCACCACTCCAGGACTTTCGGACCCCAACGTCCATTGGTCCTTCGGACAATGTGCCACACCCATTGCCACCTCAGGTTCGCGATTCGTAGGTCTATGTTAGTGACTCTAGTTCTGCTACTGATCTCCTTTGCACCATGAGCGATTCTGAGTTCTCGTATGACGATCATATCATCGACCACGTCTCAGAACCGTATGTCATCACTGGCAACACGCACTGTTCGAAGACTTTGGTCTTCAGGCACTGAGGGTTATCGGACGAAAATATCTGGCATAGCTTCCCGAACGCAGCCCAACCGAGTTGAATTCGGCGGTTGACCTCCTTCTCGAAATTGGACCTATTTTTTTCTTTTTTTTTTGGTGACAAATGCTTTTACGCACCCCGACCTGGAAAGACTCCAGAGTGTGGAACTCACTGATGAGACAGAATACCCACTAAAACCCAGCGGTCCCACATCATCCTAATGTGGGACACCAGCGGCTCGCTTGCGCAATCCAATATGTTGTCCCGGATGAAGCCGAATCAAGACTCAGACTCAAGGCTGTGGGACGAGGACGCGCATATCTACCGCCCAACCTTCGGCGACGTATAGCAGGGGCATCAGGAGCAACCTCCCGCTCCCTTTCATGTGGCTCCTTTAGTACGATAACATTTTCGCAAAATGAGGCGACGGCTCTCCACCCTGCTTCGCTAGCGACCATTGCACGGGTAATTAGACCTACCTAGCTGGACTATATGTCCCAAGTATGTGTACTCGTCAATAATTTCGAGAGCTGAGTTCTCAGCGATAACTGGGTGGGGGTACACGGATATTAGACATAATTTTCGTGTTATCCATGTTCATTTTTTGGCCCACCTGTTGAGAAACTCTGCTGAGGTCACCGAGCATTATATTGAGATGTTCGAGGTTCTTTGCCATAATGACCACGTCATCGTGGTCGATTATAGAAATGGTAAGCTGCTATTTACCCATTTTATTTAATATTATGTCCTGGATCAAAAACTTCATATTATGGGAGAAATTCAGAGGTATATGTAGCCTTTAGACGCAGCGGAATCTTGTGGTGGGTCTAATTTGTAAACCATCTTCTTCTATAAGCAAGCTTTTGTGCACCAGCGAGACAATAACAGGCTGCCATTTCCAGTTTTATTTCCATGTTGTTTCATGCATGGAAACCCTCGTGGGATAAGCTATATCATGTGTAGCCTTTTGATAACAAAGGAGTAACGTAGTCCAAAACTCTAAATCTCTTCCTTCTCTGAATAAGGAAGCCAATGTCTAACAACCTGCATAATCTAGGAGCAACTTCAACGTTTAAAGACTTGAAGTTAAACGTTAATAGCCACGACCTGCCTTTTTGATTTCTTGTTACTTAATAAACTTTGCCAAGAAACCTGCATATCTTGGAAGTAACTCTAGGGTATGTGTAGCTTCATAAACCGCGATAAGGCAGCAGCAGAGGTCTAAGTTGTAAATTCCTTTCACCTATGAGTTAGAAAGCTAACGTTAATAAATTGCTACTTATCTGATAACTTAATGATATTTGGAAACATTACCAGATGAACCAATTCGAAATGGAGAAGAGTTTTAGACTGTGCTATGGCAGACGAGGTTTGTATTTCAAAATTTGACCTCAAAAGACTTTTTTGACTTCATAAACATTTGCAGAATTTGTTGGACTGCCACTATAGTGTTAGTTTTAACTGACCTGCCCTTTGGTTCCTGTTCCTTGTGCTTTAATGTCTATTAATCACGCCTGATTCTTATAGAGGTAGGCAGAGACCACGTTCTACTTGCCACGATCCTTGCATATCTCCTTCGCTTCTTTCATTCTCATTAAACCTTTCATACAAGTTCGTCGGTTTAGAGTACTCTTGACCTAACCCTTAATTAAAATGTCCTGGATTTGGTCAAGGAACGTTCGCCTTGATCTTTTTCTGCCAACTTTCCCATTTACATCATTTTTATCAGTCTCATTTCATTCATTTTCTCCACGTGCCCAAACTATACCTTTCTCCATTTTCGTCACTACGTCTTCATTTATATCACAACGTTTATAAGGAGCTTTTGATCTATCAAAATTTATTGCAGTGGAAGATCCCAATCTTATTATTGATAAGATAAAAAGTTCTCATAGTGTTGGCTATTACTTAGACTGCACAAATAATAGTTCTTTTTGCACTGACATGCCCACCTTCAAGAAGGGTTGGCTCTAAGGTTATTACTCTAGTAATTAAGGGTTCTTTATCTCCATTAAGGTTTCAAAGAAGCAAAACCTCACTCACAAAAAAGTCCCCCAGTGGTTTAAGTTAGCAAAAACTTCATCGACGTTCATCAACTCTTACAGAATGGCTTCATGTTAAGAGATCTCGTGAGAACTATCAGTCAATTAGAGCTATTTAGATTAATGTTACAAACTTTTGCATTCCCTCCAGACTCACGTGTATTTTGGCAAGTATATCAATTTAGATTTCAATATTATATTCTATATTAATAACAGAATTATAGGCTCTGTTTGTAATATCACAATAACAGCTTTTCACTTAAAGTAAATACGGTATTTCAGAAAGTATAAATGCTACATCAATATTAGTGTTATTGTTCTATCTATAGGTTTGCTCTGGTTAATTTCTGCAACAGATGATGATTAGGGCAGGACTTATTTGGAGTAAGACTGTTATTATAAAGAGTAACTTATATTAAATTTATTTAAGAACAAAGCAAGATGGAGAGGGCTATGCTCGGAGTTTCTCTACGCGATCAAATCAGAAATGAGGAGATCCGTAGCAGAACCAAAGTCACCGATATAGCCCTACGAATCGCGAACNACGAAGAACAAAGCTATAAGGTAATCGATAGATTTTGACTAGAGGTGACGGTTGAAACTTGTATAAACATCGTAGCTTTACCTGTTTGAAAGTTATACTAAATGGAATCTCGATATGCAGCAGAATGACCTTCAAAACGATGGGGCTTCCCCTTCCACCGAGTAAGATGTGTTACAGTCCTAACTTATTGTAATAAATTCTTTGATCCTTTAGCTATCCAGTGGTGTTATAGAATTTCATCTGAAGCTGATAGATATTGTAAGACTAATAATTATTACGTAGCAACACTGTTGGGAGATGAGCACTCAAGAAATGTTAGGAGTTTCCTTGCTTGTCGGCAGGTCGTGTTTAGAAACTTCTGGTCTTAGAGGCTTCGTCATTCTCCGGATACCTTACTACCAAAGATGTAACATCCAACAAATAGACAATCCATTTCGATACAATGCTGTGTAAAAACTAAAAGAGGTAATTACCTTCTTACTAGATTAGGATGCTTCTATCTTGGACTGTACAATTTACCTTAAGGTATGAATACAGTCAAGCACTAACCTTACACCAATAAAAATAAAAACATAGGGGTAGACAGAGACCACGTTCTTCCACTTGCCACGATCCTTGCATATCTCCTTCGCTTCTTCCATTCTCTTTACACCTTTCATACAAGTTCGTCGGTTTAGAATACTCCTGACCTGGCCCTAATTTAAAATGTCTTGGATTTGGTCCGCGAACGTTCGCCTTGGTCTTCCTCTTCCAAATTTTCCATTCACTCTTGAGTCATAAATCCTTTTTGTCAGTCTCCTTTCATTCCTTCTCTTTACCTGTCCAAACGTTTCTCAATTTTACTCACTATATCTTCTTTTATACCACAACGTTCTCTATTTCTTACTTTGTCTCTCTTCAGTATTTATAAAGTCGGCAATTAATAAAAATAGGGTATAACTGAAAATATATATTGGACTGATGGCTTGACTAATAGAGATCCAGGATTAAAATGAATTCGGGAATTTTCCCAGGCAGGACATTGCAGGAGGGTGGTTTCGGTGTAGCCGTTCTACGGAGAATCCGAAGCCACTGGATCGGTGCAGAAGACGGCTACCAAAGCTGTTTTAGTTGGCAGAAACCCACATCACCCTCTCCCTCAAAGAACGGATATTTTTTTAAGATTCCTCTTTCGTTAAGAAAAAGGATCAACAAGAAAGTTATATTTTATATACTACTTTAATTCTAGACTTTTGGACTTTGAATCCTTGCATATCTCCTTCGCTTCTTTCATTCTCATTGAATCTTTCACACAAGTTTATTGGTTTAGAATACTCCTGACCTGGCCCTTATTTAAGATGTCCTGGATTTGGTCGAGGAACGTTCGTCTTGATCTTCCCCTCCCAACTTTCGCATTTACTCTTGACTCATAAATCCCTTTTGTCAGTCTCCTTTCATTCATTCTCCCTACATGCCCAAACCATCTAAGCATACCTTTCTTAATTTTAGTCACTATATCTTCTTTTATACCACAACGTTCTCTTATCACACTATTTCTTACTTTGTCACTCAGTTTCAATCCACTCATACTTCTCTCTCTTTCTATTCATAAAGGCGTGCAGAGCACCATTTACCATATTCCCTGAATTCACTCTCTTTTCAATAACACTTAAAAATACCAAATATCATGGTGTAATATTACGAAATGTTATGCAATACGAGGTAACTTTAACGAGCGGAACAATTGTGTGGATACAGTCTTTGCGAGCTGTTTCGTGATTTAGTTGCTTTAAGAGAAGAGAAGCTTTTTATAATAATATGTAGCTTTTAAAGACGTGTTCACGTCTAAAACAAGTATCCAATCATGGCTTTTGTGTGAGGATATGATTAATTTGTCGAAGTTTTCTTTATTTTTTCCAGGAAGATAAACTAAACGTAATATCCAAAGTGAAAGTCACGGGAAGCCTGCAAGTTTCAGCTGACTCATTGAACAAAGCCTGGATTATGAAGTTGAAACGTGAAATGTAAATATATAAAAGTATCTGCCCCTCATTAATATAACACCTATTACATGTGAAAGTAACTCTGTCTGTGTGTTTTCAACGCAATTTTTTATTTTATAAAAACTAAAAGCAAATGTGTTATNAGTGATATCGAAAGGAGAGTGAATGCAGGGAATATGGTAAATGGTGCTCTGCATGCTTTTATGAATAGCCAGATGGTGTCTCAAAGGGCTAGACTGGCAGTGCATGCTGGAGTGTTGGTGCCAACACTTATGTATGGTAGTGAAAGTTGGGTATGGCAGAAGAATCACAAAAGTAAAATAAATGCGGTAGAGATGAGATGCGATGAGAAGCATGAGTGGATTAAAACTGAGTGACAGAGTAAGAAATAGTGTGATAAGAGAACGTTGTGGTATAAAAGAAGACGTAGTGACGAAAATTGAGAAAGGTATGCTTAGAGGATTTGGGCATGTAGAGAGAATGAACGAAAGGAGACTGACAAAAAGGATTTATGAGTCAAGAGTGAATGCGAAAGTTGGAAGGGGAAGACCAAGGCAAACGTTCCTGGACCAAATCCAGGACATTTTAAATAATGGCCAGGTCAAGAGTACTCTAAACCGACGGACTTGTATGAAAGGTTTAATCAGAATGGAAGAAGCGAAGTAGATATGCTAGGATCGTGGCAAGTGGAAGTACGTGGTCTCTGCCTACCCCTTTGAGAATGAGGCGTGATGCTATGTATGTATGTATGTAATAAATTTTGTTCATCTAATAATTTTGTGGAAACTAATTTTTATAGATAAAAACTTCAGGTGAACTTATATTGCATCATTCTTATACAAAGACAAAGTTATGATGCTCTGGTTAGCATATTTATGTAAAAAAGAACTAAGACTAACAATTTATTTATAATAAAAGTTGTTATCAAACTTTCTTCTCCGCCTGATTATTTTCTGGAAACTATACTTTAAAGATAACAATTTCAGTTAACTTTAATTCTTTTGTGTTTATAAAAATACAGACAAAGGCATGGGATGGCATATTTATTTACAAAAGAAACTGGGTAATATTTAGTTTGTAAAAGAAGTTGTTACCATATTTATAAAGATAAAACTCTCGTCGTCGTCGCTTCAACCGATGGACGTCCACTGCTGGACAAAGGTCTCACGAAATGATGCCCACAAGGCCCGATCTTGCGCCGCCTGGCTCCAGCGGCTACCGGCGTCCTTGTGGGGGGTCTTCCTACACTGCGTCGTCCGGTGCGGGGTCGCCATTCCAACCCCTTCCAGCCCCAACGTCCATCGGTTCGTCGGACTATGTGCCCCGCCCATTGCCACTTCAGGTTCGCGATTCGTAGGGCTATATCGGTGACTTTGGTTCTGCTACGGATCTCCTCATTTCTGATTTGATCACGTAGAGAAACTCCGAGCATAGCCCTCTCCATCGCACGCTAAGCGACCACGTTTCGGAACTGTAGGTCAACACTAGCAACATGCACTGATCGAAGAGCTTTGTCTTCAGGCACTGAGACAGACCATGAAAAACTGATAATGATGGGCTAGATTGCCGGAAAACGCAAGATTGCCCGCCGCAAGAAATCGTGGCTCCGTAACATTCGTGATTGGACTGGTGTTACGAGCACTGCCAAACTGTTTCACCTCGCCCGAGACCACGACAGTTTCTCGCAGCTGATATCCAATCTCCAGTAATTGGAGAGGAACGAGAAGAAGAAGAGTTTCCCGAACGCTGCCCAACTGAGTTGGATTCGGCGGTTGACTTCCTTGTCGAAATTAGACCTACCTAGCTGGACTACGTGTTCCAGGTATGTATATTCGTCTACAATTTGGATTGCTGAGTTCTCAACGATGACTGGGTGGCGCGGAGCATGGATATTGGCCATAACTTTGGTTTTGTCCATGTTTAGTCGCTGCCTACCTAAATATTTAGGTGAACTTATATTTATTTAAAAAAAACATACATAATCGCAGGCATTGGATATCATATTTATATACAAAATAAAATAAATATATTGTTTATCATAAAATTTGTTATCACACTTTCTTCTCCATTTGATAATTTTCCTGAATTCTTAAAGTTAAAACTTTTGGTGAACTTATATTCGTTTGTTTTTATATAAAACAGATAAAGTCGCGTGCAACGACTAGTATATTTAAATAATACCGTAAAGTGTGGGTAAATTCTGTTGGCCCTTTGTTTTAAATATTATATTTTACATAAAAACTTGGGATTCCGTTTAATATATTAAAAAAGGTCAACGTGAAGCATCATTACACGGATTTGTTCCGTTTTGCATTCACTTGAGGGTACCCTTTGTTAATGCTGGATTTTTATATCAACGATAATGTTTCGGGACGAGGAAAATAAACAATAATATACGTTAAAGTAAGCTGTTATATTAAATATTTCCTGGAGTATTAAATGTGTTTATTTATTTAGTAAAAAATACCTTTTATAGTAGCTTCGTTTGCCTCATATAAGAATGGGCGAGATAACAAATTTGACGACCATTAAAACGGTTATAGTGAGTCAACCTTAAAAGATAGATAAGTACTGTTCCAGACTTATTTTTAGAACATTTAAAGAGGAACAATTTTGTCATACATAATTTTTACGAAACTTTTACCGTTTACGCAGTATACGCATGTATTTCAAAAGACATAATTTTGTCTGATTTTGAAACATTTTTCCTTTGATGATACATTTCTATAGGTTGTGATGTGTTTTTATATAGTCTATAGCCTTCTTTAATAAATAAAGTATCTAAAACTGAAGGAATCTTTCAAATCAGACCAGTAGTTCCTGAGTTTAGAGCGTTTAAACAAACAAACTCTTCAGCTTTATAATATAGATGAAACAGTCACAAGTTGGGTTTAAAATCATTTTGTTTATTACTGACAGGTTAACTCTTGAATGTGATCAATAATTATGGTAAGTGATGATACAGTGATGACGATGATATACGATTCCCTTCCCAATTTCACCTAAACAAGCATTTTTTAACTGAATGTGAAAAACGAAGCTATCTATAAAAGTTATTACTTGAAAAAGTGTTTTGTTAACTTCGAAACAATGGCGTATTATGATCTGAATAATACTGTATTAATGAGCGAATTTCACCCTAGAATAAAAAAGTATACAATTACAACAGGAACGTCTATATTTGGTACAAGTTGCCCTCTAGCTAAGGCTTCCCTTCCAAACATCCCTTCCCTTTCCTTTCCAGGGCAAATTCCGCGTGCTATCTTAATTATCCAACCCCCTCAATCTGTTACATTGTTATTTGTACGGTTAAAGACATAGAAATTTATGCTGGTATTATTTTAGGATTGCTTATTCATAATGTTACATCTATTTGTATTACAATGGGTTTTTCAAGGAATCTGATGACCTTATTTCAAGAATTGAGGTATAACAATTGTAGACTGCCTCATTGGTCTAGTGGTTAGCGTGCTCGACTACAGACATGAGGTCCTGGGTTCGAGTCCCAGGTCTGGCTAATTAAAAAATCAATATTGAGTTTTCTATTAAGATTTTCTCAATATTTGCCTGAAGTTAAGAAGTTGGCGGTGTGATCCACCCCTGTGCCTCGGAGAGCACGTTAAGCTGTCGGTCCTGCACCCGATCTCTCTCCGGTTGTGTCGGAATACCATCACATCGGACTATGGGAGTGAAGGAATAGAGAGCGCACTTCTGTATTATGCCTGCCAAACCACAGTGGAGCAGCGTGGTGGGTCTATGCTCTAAAAGCTCTCATTCCTCGGAGTGAGGAGGCCTGTGCCTAGCAGTGGGACGTTAATGGGCTGCTACTTACTTACTGTTACAGACTGTCTCATTGGTCTGACTACCTAATTGGTCTAGTGGTTAGCATGTTCAACTATAGACATGAGGTCCTGGGTTCGAATTCTGGGTCGGGCCAATCCAAAAATGGATATTGAGTTTTCTATCAAGATATTTGGCCCGAAGTTGGGAAGTTGGCGGTGTGATCCACCCCTGTGCCTCGGAGAGCACGTTAAGCCGTCGGTCCTGCGCCCGATCTCTCTCCGGTTGTGTCGGATTACCGTCAAATCGGACCATGAGAGTGAAGTGGAGTAGCGTGGTAGGTCTATGCTCTGAAAACCCTCGCTCCAAGGAGTGAGGAAGCCTGTGCCCAGTAGTGGGACGTTAATGGGCTGCTACTTACTTTTACTTACTAATTGTAGATTAGGCAGAGAAGATTAAGGGATCATTACTTCTACATTCAGATTTCTTTCTGCTTTTTGTTATCTCTATGCTTGTCCAGTCTGTTCTTGAATTGAATAAGTGATTATGCAATCATCACACTCTCAGGTAATTTATTCTTTTGATGACCAACTCTATTAATGAGAAGGTGATTAAATGGATTTGATGTTACTCGCGTTTACCCAAGTTTAACAAGAGTTCTTAAGTCCTCACACATTGTAGAAACCGTTTATGATTTTTGGGCTCCAGATTGGAGCAATACTTGGAATGCATACTCCAGTAAGGGTCTCACATATGTCTAGTATAATAAAGCTTTTTTGATTATATAGAGGATAGAGTTGACTTTTTTGAACAGCCAGATGGTGGCAGTGCATGGAGGAGTGTTGGTGCTAACACTTAAAGAGAGAGAGAATGGTTTGAAACTGAGTGACAAAGTAAGAAATAGTGTGATAAGAGAACGTTGTGGTATAAAAGAAGATGTAGTTACTAAAATTGAGAAAGGTAAACTTGGATGGTTTGGGCAGGTAGAGAATTAATGAAAGGAGACTGACAAAAAGAATTTATGAGTCAAGAGTGAATGGGAAAGTTGGAAGGGGAAGACCTAGGCAAACGTTCCTGGACCGAATCCAGGACATTTTAAATAAAGAGTACTCTAAACCGAAGAACTTGTATCAAAGGTTTAATGAGAATGAAAAGGGCGAAGGAGATATGCAAGAATCGTAGCAAGTGGAAGGACGTGGTCTCTGCTTACCCCGACGGGAATGAGGCGTGATGCTAAGTATGTTTTCTGCTCTAGGACCACGGACAACGATTCAAATGGACAGAAGAGGCAGAAAAGTACGTTGGTACAAGGCCATTCAAATGGCTTTCCTCTCCCTCTCTGGTGGCTCCTTCTTTCTCCCTCTCTGGTGGAAAACAAAACCCATTATACCATATTTTCACGGGATCTGGAACTCGAGTAAATCTGCGAGAATGAGCTAGTCTATATGTTTATAAAAGAGAAGTCACGAAAAGGTAATAACAGTTGGTTTAATTAGTTCAATCGATTCTGTTTTCGCTGATGTCGTCCGTTCCACATTCGGTCCCAATGTTGATTGGATTTTTAGCTCTTAAACATAAAAAGCGTTTAAAAAAGTCTGTCAATATGCTCTATATACAATATACTATATGTTATTTGCGATTTTTTCCACGTGGTTCTCAATCCCGTGGAAATATGAGGTAAGCCATCCTTAGTATGAATCAATGGGTTACTTTTCCGATTTTTACCATAAGAACTGAATCGTTTTTGTTTATTCTTTTTTATTGGGTTTATTATAGTCAGGAGATGGTTCCTGTGAAAGATAAATATAAATTTTAACAAAAAAAGAACCGCCTTCAAAACAAGCTTACAAATACATCAATATGCTCTAAAAAGTAAGAAATAATTGCGTATTCTTTTGTAGTGTTCTTCGTATTGTTATATTCGGAGTCGGTGTCAGCCAAGGTAGATGTTCCCCGGGTGTCCACTTGGCAGCTCTCGCTTTCTTACTTTTAAGAGCATATTAATGGATTTGTAAGTTTGTTTTGAAGGCGGTTCTTTTTTTGTTAAAATTTATATTTTATTTTTGATTTTTAGCGATCGCCACACCCGGGATCGAACCCGAAACCCTTATACCACCGCTTCACACATAATTCACCTTTCAAATATTGCAATGCAGCAACAAACGTAAGGTCTTTGGCATTTGATTACAGACAGTTATAGCTTTTGCCAAAAATCGCACTCTTACTATAAGCCGTTGAGGAGTTCCATTGATCTTCATATTTAACTACGACTAGCACTTGACCATACCGAAGTTATGGTAGGCGACTCAAATATCTGGATACCTTATAGAAGATTCTGCCGAGTATCGTTGATTTGCTCCTAAGAATTGAAGAGTTCCGTCACTTTGTCATGGATTCCATCATCAGAACCTAACCAAACTATCACAAAACAACCCTTGAAGTATATCCTTTCTAATAAAAAAAGAATCATCGAAATCGGTTGGCGTGATCTTGAGTTATTCGTCCATTTGTCGCGCACATGCTTACGCAAATTTAAGACTTATCCGGTTTTGTCATGGATGCCATCATCAGAACTGGTTTTAAAAACAAATGGGACCCTATGACGAGCACCACCTTTCATATAAAAGAAAATCATGAAGATCGGTCCACCCAGTCCGGAGATATAAAGTAACAAACATAAAAAAAAATGCAGACGAATTGATAACCTCCTCCTTTTTTTGAAGTCGGTTAAAAAAGGTAAGAAAGTAGCGTAAAACATTAGATATATTAAGAATCCTTAACCACCGTAGTGATTTTTCCAATATAATCTACTTACTGCTTTTTTAATATATCCTTATATCATTTTAAATAATTGTTAAAAACATTTTACACAAATTGTGATGTAAAAAAAATAATTAACATATTGTTAAATTACGAATTATATGTCAATTAATAGATGTGTTGCGACAGTCGCTACATCATGCGACATGTCGAATGTTTCCGTGTCTGAATAATAACAAAAATATTCATATAATAACCAGAAAATAATACAAATAATATTGTTATTAGATAAGAATAATATAATACGCTTATTAATTGGTATTATTATTAATTAATTACACCAATTCAAATTGTCTAGTTAAGACAAGACAGTCTGATAAGTCACACTTATAGACTAGGACTAGGAGTGCACATGATCATATTTAGTTAAATTATGCATAAAAAATATATCAATTCGATAAAAAAAAACATATTACACATAGAGTATATATGCGTATCTGTCAATCTGACACTTACGTCAAACGCCATAAGGTTATATTAAAAGAGTTTATATTATTAAAAACACTAAGGAGGTTTCATTAGAAAAGCTACTATGTTGGTTAAGCTTTCGTAAAATTTCTGATGTTCTATGTAACTTTTTTTAATTTTTCTGTTATAAGAACCTTCTCTTGGCTATAACAAATATAACTACAAAAGAATTAACTAAATCGGCCCCGTCGGTCACGCGTGACGCCGTGACACAGGGAAGATTAGGTTCTTGCAACATCTTTTAGTATAATCTTTGATAGTAGAACTATTAATATTAATTGCTAAGTCGATAAAATAGGACTTTTGAAGGTTTCCCTAAAGCTGTGTATTTTTCATTTAAAAACTATGTGTATTTTTTGTATCGAGTACGAAAAGGTTATCGAATTCAAACTCCCAATACACAGATAAACGCTGGCGTTGAAATAAAACAGAATTTCTATTGACAAGTGTTTTGTTTGTCTATTTTTTGTAATGGAAACTTGTTTAGGTGCTCTGTGCACGTGTATTGAATGAGATTGAGCCATCACTCTCGACTATGTGACCTTGACATCCTTAACAAAGTAGTATTTGTTTACAGAAGTTTCTAGGCACTACTTTAAATATCCAAGCTGAATATTCGACACAATTTAATATAGAATTTTAAAATTACAGTTATATACTTCAGTATGAGTTTATATTTGGATCCGTAAATGAAAGAATTACCTAACTTTTTTGGAAATATAAATCTGAAGAGCAGGTTCGCTTGAACACGTTAATCTCAGGAACTACTGGTCCGATTAAAAAAATTATTACAGTGTTAGATAACCCATTTATTATGGAAGACTATAGATAGATAGATAGATAGTATACTTTATTGAACACCACAAAAAAAAAATATAATACAATGACTTAACTTAAAATAATTCTAGTGTACAATGGGCGGTCTTATCGCTATTTAGCGATCTCTTCCAGACAACCCCACGTATAGGGAAACCGTCAAAGAAAGGAGAGAGAAGGTAGGCGGTGTTTATAGGTTAAAAGGGAAACATATATTACTTGAAATAAATACATACATATAAATACTTATACATACATACTAATAC
>JACTOM010000131.1:279181-306215 GCA_015832385.1 Elymnias hypermnestra
GATTTCCGTTACCTCGGCTCTATCTTCAAAAAATGCAGGTTGGATGAAGTGGAGGCAGGTCTCGGGAACAATTTGCGATGCCAGAATGCCCCTTAAACTAAAGGGGAAGATTTATAAGACGATCGTAAGACCTGTCATCCTGTATGGATCAGAGTGCTGGGCCACCAAAGGGGAGAATGAAAGGAAATTGCATGCAGCGGAGATGCGAATGTTGAGATGGATGTGTGGAGTGACAAAATTGGATAAGATTAAGAATGAGTATATTAGAGGAAGTGTGAAAGTAGCACCAGTGACCGAGAAGTTAAGGAGTGGAAGGTTAGCCTGGTATGGACATGTAATGAGAAGGGAGGATAGCCATGTATGTAAGAGGGTCCTAAATATGACGGTAAGCGGCAGGGCCGGGAGAGGGCGACCAAAAAAAAGTGTGGATGAATTGTGTGAAAGAGGATATGTGTATAAAGGGTGTGAATGTAGAAATGACAGCGGATAGAGTGAAGTGGCGAAAGGAAACATGCTGTGCCGACCCCACTTAGTGGGATAAGAGCAAGAAAACAACAACACTCAGGGTTTCTCTACGAGATCAAATCCGAAATGAGATCTGTAGAAGAACTAAAGTCACTGAGGTAGCTTACCGAATTGCAAAGCTGAAGTGGAAATAGGCAGGGCACATAGGTCGCAGAACCGATGGACGTTGGGGCTCGAAGTTCTGGAATGGAAACCGGAAAACGCAGCGTCGGCAGTCCCCAGGTGGACAGATGAAATCAGGCGGATAGCCAGCAGCCGCTGGATATAAAAGGGGCTAAATCGCGCCCAGTGGAATTCATTGAGACAAGGCCATATAGTACAAATACCAATGAATGTTGGGGGTCTTAGTATACCATAAATATAAATTTTAACAAAAAAAACCGCCTTCAAAACAATTTACAAATATATTAATATGCTCTAAAAAGTAAGAAATAATTGCGTATTCTTTTATAGTGTTCTTCGTATTCTTTTATTCGGAGTCGGCGTCAGCCAAGGTAGATGTTCCCCGCGTGTCCACTTGGCAGCTCCCGCGTCTCTCCCACCTTAAGCTATATATGTAGGCGTCTTCTTACATTTTAGAGCATATTAATATTTGTAACAGTTTGTTTTGAAGACGGTTCCTTTTTTGTTAAAATTTCTATTTACTTTTTGATTTTTAGTGAATCTGAAGTAAACTAACAAATTTGTCTCAATATGTGTACACCGAAAAACGTGTTGCAATGCAGCAACAATCGTAAGGTCATTGGCATTTGATTACAGACAGTTAAAGATTTTGCCAAAAATCACACTCTTACTTTAAGCTGTTGAGGAGTTCCATTGATCTTCATATTTAACTACGACTAGCACTTGACCATACCGAAGTTACGGTAGGCGACTCAAATATCTGGATAGCTTATGGAAGATTCCGCCGAGTATCGTTGATTTGCTCCTAAGAGTTGAAGAGTTCCGTCACTTTGTCATGGATTCCATCATCAAAACCTAACCCAACTATCAAAAAACAACCCTTGAAGTATATCCCTTCTAATAAAAAAAGAATCATCGAAATCGGTTGGCGTGATCTTGAGTTATTCGTACATTTGTCGCGCACATGCTTACGCAAATTTAACACTTATCCGGTTTTCTCATGGACGCCATCATCAGAACTGGATTTAAAAAAAATGGGACACAATGACGAGCACCACCTTTTGTTTAAAAAAAATCATCGCGATCGGTCCACCCAGTCGGAAGATATGAGGTAACAAACATAAAAAAAATAGTCGAATTGATAACCTCCACCTTTTTTTGAAGTAGGTTAAAAAATCTAAAAAGTTTATTGCGGACGGGAGCTGCGAACCTAGCGCATCGCTGGCGGCGACCAATTCTGATTGGTCAACCGCCGGCGACCCCCTCTCTCTCCTACCCCAGCACCTGCGATCGCCCTGTCTTCTGCTCGTGCCGCCGTATGTATATGCCGAGCAGGAGAGTTGTGTAAAATGCCTCTCCCAGAGTTGTTTGACACATTTCGCTTTAGATTCCCAAGCGGAGTAGATCTCAGTCCTAAGCGCGACTTGTGACCATCGAACCAGAACTCTACCGAACCGAACACCAAAGCACGAACACGGATAACCTAACCTCGAAGACACGAACCCGAACACTGATGGCCGAACCTCCGAACCCTGAAGACCCACGCATCGTATATTGAACAACCGAAGACCCGAACCCTCAAGCAACGAAAAACTGAAGATTCGAAGCTCTCAAGAACCTGAACATTGACGAACCAAACCCGCAAGATCAAAGCATCAAAACCACATACAGTCCACTGAACCCGGAGGGATTTACCTGAACTTGAATCCCTCCCCAACAACGTTCTTCTATATATTAGTGAAGATTTATCTATATGTCGGAGAATAGGAGAGAAAAGGATAAAGGATAGGGGCGTAGGGTTCTTCGCCGATATCGTCCATAATTAAATTTTCCATACTGTGGGCGTTGGTGGGTAATGTTGGTGCAAACAAATACTTTCTTAATTTGCTCAAATTATAATGTTTAATAACTTAATGTTTCCGATATCAATTTACACAAACTCATTAATAATAATAGCTAGGAACGTGACAGTTTCAATAGTCGACCGCTCTGGCGGACTGTCACCCGAGAACTACCGAGAGACGCGCGCCGGATTGTCACTATTGACTCTGCCCCATGCCGATAGACAGACGGCGCCAGCGTTACACCGACTATTTCATTCCTATACACGACATTTGACTCTCTAGAATTCGACTTCAGATTGAGATTTTTAAATTCGTTATGTCTTTTAAATGGAATGTCCGATTTCAATTATTTAAAAAGTATTTTATAGGTATTAAAACGGTCTTTCATAAAATATAATTTAATTACGTAAGGATTCATACAGAGGTAATAATAATATCATTTAATTATTGCCGCCACTTTTATTGACTTTTAAAATGCAAAACAGTAGTTATAGTGGCATAACTACAGCAGTTAGACATATGGTGTTAAGGACTTTTTTATAGATATTAATATTTTCTATAATATTGTAGAACATTTTTTTGTTTAATCTTCAATAGTTTCCACAGCGCACGCGATGTCAGATTTTTTGTTACCATTTTTTCACACCGCGAGTTACATTAATGCAATTTTATTAGGGTTCCCTATTTTTTTATAGGAAGTAATATAGTATATATCGCTCAGTGAAAATGCAGCTTTCTAATGGTGAAAACTTTTTTGAAATCGTTCCAGTAGTTTTTGTGTGAAAACGTTACAAACAAGTTTCAATGACGATTCAATTCAATGAAAAGTACGTTGCAGAAACGATTAAGAAATTATATAAATATATTATTTTTATATCTATGCATTGCGTTAAATCTGTATTACGTGTTTTCTATACTGCAAATACTTGTTATAATGGTCATTATCAACGTACCGTCCTGTACGAGAATATGCTATACGAGAGACACTTCACATAACCCACTTCCCTGTTTACGAGTTGCTCTATAAAAATAACTTGTAAATCCCTTTTTATTTAATTATTACGTCTATACTAATATTATAAAGCTGAAGAGCTTGTATGCTTGAAAGCGCTAATCTCAGGAACTACTGGTCCGATTTAAAAAATTCATTAAGTTTTAGATAGTCCATTTATCGAGAAAGAATATAGGCTTTATATCATCGGAACGGTGGACTAATGAAGAAAATTTCAAAATCGTTTTGAGAGCTTCTGCTTCGTGTGCTGCGTAAATGGTTGAAGATAGACAAAAATCATGTATGACAAAATTGTTACCTATTAAAAGTTCTAAGAAAAAGTCTTTAACAACATATGTCTATCTTTTACGGTTGGCTCACTAAAACCTTGTTTTTGCGTTAAAGATTGCACCAATGAAGAACATTTCAAAATCGTTTTGAGTGCTTCTGCTTCGTGTGCTGCGTAAATGGTTGAAGATAGACAAAAATTATGTATGACAAAATTGTTAGCTTTTAAAAGTTCTAAGAAAAAGTCTTTAACAGCATATGTCTATCTTTTAAGGTTGGCTCGCTAAAACCTTGTTTTTGTGTTAAAGTTTGCACCAATGAAGAACATTTCAAAATCGTTTTGAGAGCTTCTGCTTCGTGTGCTGCGTAAATGGTTGAAGATAGACAAAAATCATGTATGACAAAATTGTTACGTTTTAAAAGTTCTAAGAAAAAGTCTTTAACAACATATATCTATCTTTAAAGGTTGGCTCACTAAAACCTTTTTTAAGACTAACCAAATTGTTCTTTCACTTATGTGACGCAAGTAAACTCAGCTACTGCATCTTTTCCTTAAATAAAGTTAGCCTCAGTTACTATTTATAACATCAGCTATCTGCCGGTGAAAGTTCCATAAAAATTGAACCAGCCTGTTTAGAAATGAGCTCAAACAAAGAAACAAATATACACTTATATAGATTTAGTGAAAAATTTATTTGTATATGTCGGAGTGCAATAGTCTGTGGATCGCTGGTCCGTGTGCAATAGTCTGTGGAACACTGGCGCAATCTGTCTATCGGCGTGGGGCACAGTCAATAAGTGGCAGCCCGGTGCACGTTCACGGGTGAGGGCCCGTCGGTGCGGTCGACTTTTGACACTGTCGCGTTCCTAGCTATTGTTGTTAATGTTTTTGTGTAAGTTGTTATCGGGAACATTATAGTTAATAAATAGTG
The DNA here is from genome assembly GCA_015832385.1 of Elymnias hypermnestra. Lineage (NCBI taxonomy): Eukaryota > Metazoa > Arthropoda > Insecta > Lepidoptera > Nymphalidae > Elymnias > Elymnias hypermnestra. Next base: position 283,885 of record JACTOM010000131.1, read on the forward strand.
TTTGATTGCACCAATATTACCTACGAACGCCCACATTATGGAAATTATGGATGCCATTAATGACGATGTCAGCGGAGAACCCTGCGGCCCTATGCTTTATGCTTTCTTCTCTCTTATTCTCCGACATGTACATGTGTTTTTGATCACATAGTGGGGATAGAGTTTGGTGTTGTAGTTTCATATCTATCACCTCTACCCGAAATTTAATTGCACCATTGGATAGCTAAAAGATCCAACAATTTACTGCGCTTAGTAAGGACTGCTTTCACGGCGATTTGCGATGCAGCCATGCCAAGGATCCGGCACCGGGTAAACCGCCACCAGGTTTATTGGTGGTCATCAGAGCTGGCGGATCTTCGTGCGATTTGTCAACGCGCTCGAAGGACCTACTTAAGGTATCGGAGGAGGGTACGTAGACAGAATAATCCCGATCCCGAGGAGGAAACACGGCTGTTAGTTGAATACCGCTTGGCTAAAAAGCAACTCCAACTCGCTATTCGTCAAGCAAAGTCCAAAAGCAGAGACGAAATGCTGCTGGTCCTCAATAGGGATCCTTGGGGGCGCCCTTATCGCATTATTAGTCAAAAATTACATGCAAGACGGACTTCTTGCAGCGTTTGTTAGGTGACCTGTTTCCGGTCGGCTCACGGCATTTTATTCCACCTGTCATGATCTCCCCCTCCCGGAAGCAGAGAGAGTGTAGATATTATGCCTCCTATTACACAAGATGAAATGGATATGATTATCGAGCGCCTGCGGACCAGGAAGACCGCGCCGGGTCCTGATGGTATTCCAGGCAAGGTTCTGTTTCTTGCTATGGAGTACCTGGGTGGGTGGCTTCGGCAACTCTTCAACGAGTGCCTGCTTGTGGGTCAGTTCCCTAAAGTCTGGAAGGTGGGAAGGATGTGCCTTTTACGTAAGGGGGATCGTCCATTAGACACTTCGTCCGCATTTAGGCCGATTATTCTACTCAATGAAGTGGCCAAAGCCTTTGAGAAAGTCCTCGCTGTCCGCCTCATTAAACACATTGAGGCGATGGGGCCCGGATTATCAGACTCTCAATACGGTTTCCGGAGAGGCCGCTCCACTATAGATGCTCTAGAGTTCCTGCGGAAATTAAGAGCCAATGCTGTCGAAAAAGGAGACGTTGTCCTGGCGGTTTCGCTTGATATAGCAAATGCCTTTAACAGCCTTCCACATCAAACAATCTTGGAGGCACTCCGATATCATAGAGTGCCTTCATATCTTAGGAGACTGTTGGAGGCGTACCTCCAGGACAGAGAAGTCCTGTGGGAAAGCGGAGGACGTTTGTTCCGGCACCCGGTCTCGCGTGGGGTCCCGCAGGGGTCTGTACTGGGGCCTGCATTATGGAACGTGGGCTTCGACTGGCTTCTGCGGTGTCCAGTTCTCCCAGGAATGAGGGTGTTGTGTTACGCGGATGACACCCTCGTAACTGCACAAGGAAGTAACTTTCAGGAGGCGGTTCAGCTTGCCGAAGTCGGCACTAACTTGGTGGTGGACAGAATCCGTAGTCTGGGTCTGGAAATATCCGCCACCAAAACGGATAGTCTGCTCTTCCATGGTCCTCGTAGGGGTCCACCACGTGGAGCAGTGTTGTCCTTGGGAGGTGCGGTGGTTCAAGTGAAGGCCCATATGAAATATTTGGGCCTAATTCTTGATGGTAAATGGGGATTTCAGGCGCATTTTTCACAGTTGACCCCCCGCCTAGTCAACTATGCTGCATCTTTGGGCAGATTGCTGCCCAACGTGGGAGGGCCGGGATCGCCCTGTAGAAGACTTTATGCTTCCGTAGTGAAAAGCATGGCGCTGTATGGTGCACCCGTGTGGGTTAACTCTTTGACTGCTCATAATAAATCCCTTTTGCGGAGAGCGCAAAGAATAATAGCAGGCAGGGGAATACGAGCGTACCGTACAGTATCCTGGACAGCGGCTACTCTTTTGGCGGGCGATCCCCCGTGGGAATTACAGGCGGAAGTCCTTGCGGCAACTTACCAGTGCAGGGTTGCTGGAAGGGCTGGAGGCGATCAGTGTCTTGATTTTGACGAGATCCGGAAGGTTAAGGCCCATGCGGACAGGGTTCTAATCCAAGTGTGGAAGGAGGATCTCGAATCCCCAATTGCGGGCGTGAACACGGTGGAGGCGATTCGTCCTCGCCTAGAACAATGGCTATCTAGGCAGCACGGATCGCTTTCTTTCAGACTGGTGCAGGTGCTGACCGGACACGGATGTTTCGGTAAGTACTTGCACCAGATAGCGCGGCGTGAAGAATCACCTGTCTGCCATCAGTGTGGTGCATCCGTCGATACGGCGGATCACACTGTGGCAGAATGTCCGGCATGGGAACCGCAACGTCATCCTCTGGTGTCCCAGATTGGAGAGGATCTCTCATTGCCAAATATAATCGACTCAATGCTTGGCAGTGAGGCAGGATGGAATGCAGTTGCCTCCTTTTGCGAGAGTGTCCTCTCGTTGAAGGAGGCAATGGAGAGAGAAAGAGAAAGTGCTGCTGATGCCCCGCCCCTGCGAAGGCGGAGGCCGGGTGGACGTGGGCGTCTTTTTGAGCGCCTTTTACCTTCTCCTTAAACTACTCTTTGCCGGTTGCAACCGGAAGTGTCAGAGCGAATGCGTAAGGGAGCCTCTGATACTTCCTATTCAGGTTGATGCGGGTGTCGCTGGGTTTTAGTGGGTATTCTAGCTAAGCTAGCGAGTCCCACGCTCCCTACCCTCGTGGTAGGGGTGCGTAAAAGCATTTCCCAGCGTCAAAAAAAAAAGGACTGCAACACATTGCGTGCGGCGGAAGGGGAAGCCCCATTGTAAGATGTCATAAAGTGCAACGGGGTAACGGGTAGTGAGATCTTCTGCTTCTTACACTGTCTAAACGATTAAAGTTTTACTAAAACACTGCATGACAGAATTGTTCGACTTTTAAAGTTCTAAAAAAAGTCTACGACAGCATATATGTATCTTTAAAGGTTGGCTCACTATAACCTTTTTTATACTAACCAAATTTGTTCCTTCTCTGTCTCTTTTATTAGAAATTTTGAGACATCTCCTAAGACATATATACGTGCCATCTATCTATCGGCATGAGACAGAGTCATGTGTAGTAAGCCGGCGGCGGACTCGGTAGTTCTCGGGTGACGGTCCGCCAGAGCGGTCGACTATTGAAACTGTCGCGTTTGTATCTATTATTATTAATGAGTTTTTGTAAATTGATATCGGTAACATTAAGGATTGGACATTATAATCTGAATTAATTAATGAAGTGTTTGATTGCACCAACGTTACCCACCAACGCCCACAGTATGGAAATTGATGTGATTTAAGATTGATTGATATGATTATGGATGCCATTAAAGACGATGTCGGCGAAGAACCATACGCCCCTATGCTTTATGCTCTCCTTCTCTCTTATTATCATATAATAAAAGCTGGTGATAACTGACGTAATTAAGTTGAAAAGGATTGATACTGTATCATTTTGTATATTTATATATATATTAGATAAAATGGACGTAGTGAGTGACCTTTTAGAGATAGATATAAACAAGTTGAGACTTTTTTTATACATCAATAAAAGACAAGTATTTAAACATACATTGTTTGGATATATCTCAAAGAGATTATGCAGCGTTATCTATGAAAGCTCCCAGGCAGTTTATTTATTTCGTCACAAGTAATTTACAATAAAAACCTTGACAAATTATACACACAGACCTTCACCAAGAATCACTCTATCTAATGGTGAAAAACCTTATGAGAATCTGTTTAGTAGTTTTGGAGTTTGGCTTTGTTAAATAATATGTAAGGATTAGCTAAAGCCAGCCATTACAATAAGCTTTGCTGTTGTCAAGCTCGACGTTATTTATAAAAGCTAATCAAATTTAAGAACGTAAAAACGTCCACATTTTTTCCTATAAGATGATATATTTATCTATTTATTTTAACAATAAATATCCACTCATAAAACTCATGGATAACTGATAGCCAGATTTAAAAGAAAGTATGCATGGGTTAAGAATGAATGAATTACTCATCAAATGTTTACTTTATCCTGATGATTGAGTAATACTTGCATCATCCGCTAATGAGCTACAGGAGATGGTGAATATTATGAATGAACTTTGAAAAGGAAAGGACTTAAAGTGAATGTAAATAAAAAGAAAGTTATGCTTTTTGAACGAGATGAATCTATAATGAATGGCAATATTTTGATAGATGGGGAACAAGTGGAAGAGGGGAAAGAATTTGTGTACTTAGGATCTAAATTTACAAAAGATGGAACATGTGAAAGTGATATTGAAAGGAGAGTAATGCAGGGAATATGGTAAATGGTGCTCTGCACGTCTTTATAAATAGCCAGATGGTGTCTCAAAGGGCCGGATTGACTGTGCATGCTGGAGTGTTGGTTCCAACACTTATGTATGGTAGTGAAAGTTGGGTATGGCAGAAGAATCACAAAAGTAAAATAAATGCGGTAGAGATGAGAACGTTGTGGTATAAAAGAAGACGTAGTGACTAAAATTGAGAAAGGTATGCTTAGATAGTTTGGGCATGTAGAGAGAATAACTGGAAGGAGACTGACAAAAAGGATTTATGAGTCAAGAGTGAATAGGAAAGTTGGAAGGGGAAGACTAAGGCAAACGTTCCTGGACCAAATCCAGGACATTTTATATAAGGGCCAAATCAAGAGTACTCTAAACCGACGAACTTGTATGAAAGGTTTAATGAGATTGAAAGAAGCGAAGGAGATATGCAAGGATCGTGGCAAGTGGAAGGACGTGGTCTCTGCCTACCCCTATGGGAATGAGGCGTGATGCTATGTATGTATGTATGCCGGAGTGCAAGAGTCTGTGGATCGCTGGTCCGTGTGTAATAGTCTGTGGAACGCTGGCACCATCTGTGTATCGGCGTAGGGGCAGAGTCAATAAGTGGCAGTCCGGCCAATCTATCGGCAGTTCTTGAGTGGCGGTCGGCCGGAGTGGTCGGCTATTGAAACTGTCGAGTTCCTAGCTATTATTGTTAATGAGTTTGTGTAAATTGACATCGGGAGAATTAAGTAATTGAACATTATAATCCGAGTTAATTAACAAAGTATGTGATTGCACCAACATTACCCACGAACGCCCACAGAATAAGAAATTCAATAATGGATCCAATTAATAACGATGTCGGCGGAGAACTCTACGCCCCTGTGCTTTATGCTTCTTGTTCTCTCTTATTCTCCAACATGTATATTACACATTATAAAATTATCCGTTATAGAAATTGATAAAACTTCCCAATAGAAAAGCTTTCTGTCGCTGAAAGAGCTTTTTATAAATCAGTTTATATTAAAACGAGTTTTCTTGAAATAATAAACAATTAATTCTATATATAATAGTGAAGATATAAGATATCTATTTCATATAAACTTTTTAAGATAAAAAAACTTCGCAACCTGTCCGATGAACTGAAGATAAATGCAAGCATTCCGTCAACTGTCCACTTGATTAATGGTGGATATCTCGAAACAAAATGCTAACCTTAAATCCCTTACCCGGCTATTAACTGGGAATTTCATCATTTATGGTTTATTCTATTATTCTTTTATATAATTTAAAAAGATATAATTAAAAAAAACACCTTTTAAACACATCTAAACTAATATTATAAGGAGGAAACATTTGTGTTTTTGTATGAATGTTTGAAACGTTTTCACACAAAAACTACACAACCGATTTCAATATTATTTTCATCATTAGAAAGCTGCTTTTTCACTGGCTAACATTAGCAATATAACTTTTTAAGAAAAAAAAGAGATCACTAATAAAAATGCATTAATACAACACAAGGTATATATAAATCGTTTACATGAAATCTTTAGTCGAGTACGATGCAGAAGTTATTGATGATATAACAAAATGTGTTCTACAATATTAAAGAACGTATTAATGTCTCCAAAAAGGTCTACAATACCATTTGTCCAAGTATTGTAGTTGCGCCACTATAACTACTTTTATAATTTTAAAAGTTAATAACAGTGCCGCCAATAATCAAGCCATATTATTCATAACACTGTATTCATACTTATCCTATTAAATGATATTTTATTAAAGACCATAATAATACCTGTAAAATACTATTCAAACTATTAAAATAGGATATTCCATTTAAAAGATATAGCGAATTTAAAAATGTCAATCTAAACAAAATATCCAGAGAAAGTGTGGGAAGTTTTTATGATTGGGAGGTACTCAGATAAGACGTAAAATCTTATTGGGAGTATGGAACTTGCTGGCAAGGCAGAATAACCATTAACACCCAGAGTTACACTCCTTATGTTTGGTTGGAGCATCAGAGGATCGGTAAACCTAATCTACCTTGGTATTTCGTGATATTCACGCTGGGAAACTTTGGAAGGGGACAAGAGAAGGGGGCTAGGGAAAAAGAACATCCTCCTTCATCAAAACAAAAGTCTCACAGAAGATAACCATATCCTTCCTCTTCGAAAAGGCTGTGTAACTTTTTGATAACAAAAGAATGAAACGTAAGAGAATTCTCTTTTATAGACCTACATAAATTCCCTTGATGGAACACACCCATCTTTTAAGGATTCCCTGCATCTATTTTATCTTCTTACCAAATGCTTCTTCTCACAATATGGTCACGTATAATGCTGTCATTGGAAAGTTATATATAGTGATGCAATATTAATCCTTCTATGTTGAATGGCAATATTTTGATAGATAGGGAAAAAGTGGAAGAGGTGAAAGAATTTGTATACTTGGGATCTAAATTTACAAAAGATGGAACATGTGAAAGTGATATTGAAAGGAGAGTGAATGCAGGGAATATGGTAAATGGTGCTCTGCATGCTTTTATGAATAGCCAGATGGTGTCTCAAAGGGCTAGACTGGCAGTGCATGCTGGAGTGTTGGTGCCAACACTTATGTATGGTAGTGAAAGTTGGGTATGGCAGAAGAATCACAAAAGTAAAATAAATGCGGTAGAGATGAGAGCGTTGAGAAGCATGAGTGGATTAAAACTGAGTGACAGAGTGAGAAATAGTGTGATAAGAGAACGTTGTGGTATAAAAGAAGACGTAGTGACTAAAATTGAAAAAGGTATGCTTAGATGGTTTGGGCATGTAGAGAGAATGAATGAAAGGAGACTGACAAAAAGGATTTATGAGTCAAGAGTGAATGCGAAAGTTGGAAGGGGAAGACCGAGGCGAACGTTCCTGGACCAAATCCAGGACATTTTAAATAACGGCCAGGTCAAGAGTACTCTAAACCGACGAACTTGTATGAAAGGTTTAATGAGAATGAAAGAAGCGAAGGAGATATGCAAGGATCGTGGCAAGTGGAAGGATGTTGTCTCTGCCTACCCCTATGGGAATGAGGCGTGATGCTATGTATGTATGTATGTATATTAATCCTTTCCAGCTTAAATAAGTTGGTCATTTTAAACATTTTGTGCTTTTTATGAGCTTTTATCGCAATTGAAAGGAATATCTTAAGAGTTATCGCAAGAAAACATAATATGCTAGTATAATAATAAATATTGTGTAACTAGGCATATGTTATTCAATATAAAATTAGTTTTAGACGAGAAATATTGTATTTCATATGAAAATTACAACGTTGCCTTTGAAATTAGTCCATAAAAGCCCGCTTACCTACACGACCCTTATTTCCTCGCGTGACTGGATGTTTTGTAAACTTCTCTTACATGAAACCCGTTATTACATATTATATTATTAATAACGAAAAAACAAAGCAAAACACTAGATTTATTTCGTCATATTTGTCTTTTTTTAATATTATTTACTGATTTACATATTTGGGAATTCAAAAAGTACTATAAACTTTAAAAGCTTATTTGCTTTCAGGCGTTAATCTCAGAAACTACTGGTCGGATTTGAAAAATTCTTTTGGTTTTAGATAGACCATTTGTTGAGAAAGATTATAATCTATATATAATTACAATATGATCAATATCAACGGAACTTCAAAGAAAAATGTAGTAAAAACTGGTAAAATTTATTCCTTCTCAATTGTAAGTGAATACTACGTAAACTGTAAAAGTTTCGTAAAAATTATGTATTAGAGAATTATTCCTATTTAAAAATTATAAAAATAAGTCCATAACAGTGTATGTCTATCTGTTAAGGTTTGTTCACTATAACCTTTTTTATGCCGACCAAATTTGTTCCATCTCTGTCTCTGTTATGAGGTGCAGACTTAATTGTGTGGATGAGGTAGTATATGTCCTATACATTAATGAAAAAAAGGATGAAGAGATTGAGTTTAACACAAAATGTAATACAAAACATGGGAATAGTTTATGCTTCAATATATGTTATCATGGAAACCACGGAGTATACTTCGCTGCTAGCTGTTGCATTCGACTTGTTCGCGCCATGTGGTACTAAGCATTGGTACCTCGGAAGCGGCTTATTTGCGCCATCTGCAAGCTTTCCGACATCAATCAATCAATCAATCAAATTGTGTCTCTCTTTTCAGTCGCTTTTTCGTTTCATTGCTTTTTAGTATCATCGCTTTTACGTTTCATCACTTTTTAGTTTTATTAAATTTCCGTTCCATCGCTTTTTTTCGTTTCATCGCTTTTTAGTATCATCGCTTTTTTGTTTTATCGACTTTCAAACGACAGCGATGCTAAAGAAGTTTTCACTTCAAAAATAGAAGTACACACTATAGCTTTAAACTAATAAAATGATAGTAAACTAACAGAATCAACGAAATTGGGTAACTGCAAATGTGAGTGGCGGATATATACACAGAATTTAAATAGATATTAGACGTTATAAATGTTAGAATTCCGAGTATTCTTCGCCAGCTTATTGTGTTAGTGATTGATTAGACAGCTGTTAGACAATTGAATTGTTGGCTCTGTGGAGCGCTCATTTGTCATTTCTATCAACACGGGAGGCAGATCGCCATGTTGGCACAGGCCGATTGAACTCACTGGAAACAACAGAGGTTTCTAACGGACTGATTTGTAAGGTACAGGCACTGTCAAATCATGTCGGCTTCCAGTTTGATAGAGAATGTTTAAGGTCGACGTTAAACCAACTACCTCGTGTAGCTACGGATTATATACTATCTGATTTCAATGACTCCATCTGCGTCAAGCTCGTTGTTGTCATCATAAGGGTCGTCTTATATGATACAGTCAACAAGGGGACTGAAGCGTCTTTACGTTCAAATCATATCTGTTTATAGTTTAGCTGGAGGAATAAAACAACCGACAGAGCTCTGATCGAAAAATGGAGGGAAGATCTTGGGTCTCCAACTGCGGGTATAGACACGGTGGAGGTGATCCGACCTCACCTGGACAATTGGCTCACCAGGAGGCACGGATCTCTTTCCTACCGTCTGGTGCAGGTGCTTGCCGGTCATGGTTGCTTCGGCAAGTACTTGCACCAGGTCGTTGGCTGTAAGGAAACACCCGCCTGTCATGAGTGTGGTGCTCCTGTAGACATGGCGCACCACACACTGGCGGAGTGTCCAGCGTGGGCACCCCATCGGCATATATTGTTGTCGCTGGTTAGAGGAGATCTTTCACTGGAGAGCATAATTGGGGTAATGCTCTCCAGTGAAGTTGGGTGGAGGGTGGTTGCCTTCTTTTGCGAGACCGTCATCTCGCTGAAGGAGGCAAATGGGAGGACAAGGGAGCAAGAGGCTGGAGCTTTCCCTCGCCGTCGGAGGAGGCTTGGTGGCAGAAGTCGCACTTATGCACTTCATGCCTCACCCTATTGAGTGGTAAATCTTCATAGTCGGTACCATCCGGGTCACTAGAGTGGAATGCAGTTAGGGAACCTGTAGTGATCTCACTCATGGATGGGGAGGGATCCGCTGGGTTTAAGTCGGTATTCTGTTATCAGTGAGTCCCACACTTAAGGAATTAAGCTTTCATCGGGGTGCGTAAAGGCTAGCGCAAAAAAAAACTTTAATCATTCTAAAACCTATTAAGTAAATCTAGAAATCTTTAATGCGGATTTGTTTCGTGTCTAGAAACAATAAAGCTCCACAGGTTAAACGTTGTAATACCATTGTTGTTAATGCACAAACAAAATTAACCCTTAAACTTCAATCCAGAAAGTTCAAAATAACTTATCAATAACTAGTATTTCCGAAGTGTCGATAAAAACCAATAGATTTTATCATCAGTGCATTCAGTTGTCGATGTAACGTTTTTTATTGCTGACAGCTTTTGACTGTAATCTTACCTGAATATAAATGATGATATAGTCTAAGATAGCTTGCTAATCTGGTAAAAGGTACTTTACCTCTTATGGTTTCTAGACAGCATCGTAAAAGAACGTATTTTTTTTTAGTACGTATTTAAAGTTGTTGTTGTTTTCTTGCCCTTATCCCACTAGGTGGGGTCGGCACAGCATGTTTCCTTTCGCCACTTCACTCTATCCGCTGTCATTTCTACATTCACACCCTTAATACACATATCCTCTTTCACACAATTCATCCACACTTTTTTTGGTCGCCCTCTCCCGGCCCTGCCGCTTACCATCATATTTAGAACCCTCTTACATACATGGCTATCCTCCCTTCTCATTACATGTCCATACCAGGCTAACCTTCCACTCCTTAACTTCTCGGTCACTGGTGCTACTTTCACACTTCCTCTAATATACTCATTCTTAATCTTATCCAATTTTGTCACTCCACACATCCATCTCAACATTCGCATCTCCGCTGCATGCAATTTCCTTTCATTCTCCCCTTTGGTGGCCCAGCACTCTGATCCATACAGGATGACAGGTCTTACGATCGTCTTATAAATCTTCCCCTTTAGTTTAAGGGGCATTCTGGCATCGCAAATTGTTCCCGAGACCTGCCTCCACTTCATCCAACCTGCATTTATCCTGCTAGTAACATCTCGGTCAATGCCGCCGTCGTTTTGGAAGATAGAGCCGAGGTAACGGAAATCTGAGCAGACTCGAAGGGAAACACCATCTAAGACAATCGAAGAAAAACTGGATGGATCCCCGAAATCACAGAACAGATGTTCTGTTTTGGTCCTATTGATCTTCAACCCTGCGTTTTCCAGTTTTTCCTGCCATATTTCTAGCCTTCTCTGTACCTCAGCTCCATCCTCTCCAACAAGCACAATGTCATCGGCAAACAGCATGCACCAGGGTGCTTCCTCTTGTATGTTTGATGTCAGTGCATCCATTACCAGGAGGAACAAAAAAGGGCTTAAAGCCGATCCCTGATGCAAACCTACGCCCACATTGAATTTGTTAGTTTCGCCGGCTGCGGAGCGAACGTATGTACTTGCTCTACCGTACATAGCCCGGATAAGACGCAGGTATTTCCCAGGCACTCTTTTCTCTTTCAGAGCCCACCACAAGACTTCACGGGGTACCCTATCATATGCCTTCTCCAGATCAACGAATACCATATGCAATTAGTACGTATTTAAAGTAAATGTTATAATTTTTATGTTTGCTTGTAGTTAAACTATACAATGATATGTTTTGTTTATTAAATTAAGTTATAATAAAAACTTTAACAAAATAAGAACCGCCTTCAAAACAGAACCGCCTCTAAAAATTAAGAAATAATTGCATATTCTTTTATAGTGTTCTTCGTATTGTTATATTCGGAGTCGGCGTCAGCCAAGGTAGGAATCCCGCAGGTCTACTTGGCAGCTCCCGCATCTCTCCCACTTGTAGCTATATATGTAGGCACCTCGGCTGACACCGACTACAAATATAAGAATACGAAGAACACTAATATATTTGTAAGTCTGTTTTGAAGGGGGTTCTTTTTTTGTTAAAATTTATATTTATTTTTAGTGAATCTGAAGTAAACGTGTTGCAATGCAACAACAAACGTAAGCTCATTGCTATTTGATTACAGACACTTATATTTTCTGCCTTAAACCGCACCCTTACTGTAAGCCGTTGAGGACATCCATTGATCTTCATATTTAACTACGACTAGCACTTGATCATACCAAAGTTACGTTGGGCAACTCAAATATCTGGATAGCATAAAGAAGATTCTGCCGAGTATCGTTCATTTGCTCCTAAGAATTGAAGAATTCTGTCACTTTGTCATGGATTCCATCATCAGAACCTAACTAAACTATCACAACACAATCCTTAAAGTATATCCTTTCCAATAAAAAAAGAATCATCGAAATCGGTTGGCGTGATCTTGAGTTATTCGTCCATTTGTCGCGCATATGCTTAATGCAAATTTAACACTTTACCGGTTTTCTCATCGATGCCATCATCAGAACTGGATTAAAAAAAATGGGACCCTATGACAAGCACCACCTTTCGTTAAAAAAAAACCATCAAGATCGGTCTTCCGAGTCGGGAGATATCAGGTAACAAACATAAAAAAAAACAGATGAATTTATAACCTCCTTTTTTTGAAGCCGGTTAAAAAAATTAAAACTTACCTTAAGGGTTTTCGTTATCATTCACATCATTTATATAATCAAAAACACAAATAATTACTAATTAGCACTAACTGTTTATAAAATACCGCCAAAAAACTCCATTAACTAACGCGATACATGCACTGTTAGTAGCAGTCACTTTGTAACTGATTTATTTTTGTTTTTTGATACTAAGTTTGCCGAGAAGTTAAATAGATAGTACATTTTATGACTTAAAAAGAAAGAGATGCTTATATTTCTGAAAAAAGCCCTGTCAACTTGACATGGGCAATCTAAGAGGTAGGGAGGTAACTAGCCAAAACCGAAGCCGATTTAAACAAATGCAATTATCCTATTATGGGCCTCATGCGGAAGCTCAGAGTCACTCAGCGTGCGATGGAGAGGGCTATGCTCGGAGTTTCTCTACGTGATCGAATCAGAAATGAAGAGATCCGTAGTAGAACCAGAGTCACCGACATAGTCCTGCGAATCGCGAACCTGAAGTGGCAATGGGCGGGGCACATAGTCCGAAGGACCGATGGACGTTGGGGGCCAAAGGTGCTGGAGTGGCGACCCCGCACCGGACGGCGCAGTGTAGGGAGACCCCCCACAAGGTGGACCGACGACATAAAGAGGGTCGCCGGTAGCCGCTGGAGCCAGGCGGCGCAAGATCGGGCCTTGTGGACGTCATTACGTGAGACCTATGTCCAGCAGTGGGCGTCCATCGGTTGAAGCGACGACGAATTATCCTACAGGAAATAGAACCCAGGGCCTTTGCCCAACGAGACCGTAATCTTTCATCAGATCACCCATTTGACAATATCAGCTATTCCCTAACCTTTATTGATAATAGTTAAGCTCGTAATTAATCGAGGAACTGATATAATTTGTCTTCGTCGTTAGGAAAGTAGCCAATTCCCACACGTTTGAAACACAATGGCGACCCGTTCATATTGATTATCGTCCATTGTTCATTTACTGTCCCTTTTGAACTATTATTCCTATATCCATTTTGAAGTATGGAAAAAAAATAATACGAGCGTATTAATAATAATAATATCTTAGCCTAATGTTAATACACTAACTTAAAAGTAATCTTCCTAACTTGTGACAGCCTTGATTTGCCCGTACATGGACCATACAGCAATGGTTCAAGTACTGGCAATCAAGTCTGCCAGCAAATGCTTTCAGAATACCGTTAGTGCCCCGAACCCTGTGCACCAGGGATGCACACCGTTTGCGGATGGTAGTGTAGAAACAGTCTACACCCGCCCCAGTGAACATACCTGAAGCGCTGCAGAAGCGAGGCAGCCCCACCAGAATCCTGAAAGCATTATTATACTGCACACGAATAAGGAGGGATCCTTATTTTCTTCTATGATTCAAGTTTCAATCGTCAACTCTCGTTAATTATTATTATGAAAACTGTTACAAATCACGAAACATATTCACGAACAACAAACGGACGTGTCCGTAATAAAGGCTCTAGTCTCCTTATAGATGGAGGAGTAAGCTCAGAGACCCGATGGCGGGGTGCTTAGCAATAGAAGATTTGAGGCCAATTTTGGGACAGTGGATTGAGTACGCAGGTCCTCTTAGGCTATGGTTGCTTTGGGAGAGAAGAAACCAAGAAATGCCACGAGTGCCATTATCACACACGCTGGAGGTTTGCCTAAGTTGGGATGTCCATCGCGCAGCTCTTGTTGAAATACTGGGTAGTCACCTTTCCTTGTCTTTTGTGATAAGGAAAATGGTTGCAAGGAGAGATTGTTGGCAGTCGATGTCCACCTTCTGCGATATAGTAATTGTTGGAGAGGGATTCAAGTACAGGCAAATCCCTCCAGGTTCAGTGGACTGTATCCCACTTGACTTGGAAGGATTTGCCAGATGGTTTGGTCTTCGTTACTTGCCGTTTCGGATATTCAATGTTTTGAATTCGGTGGTTCGGCGTCAGTCGGGTTTCAATACAGCGGTTCGGTTTTCCAGGTTCTGCTTTGGTCGTCGGTGTGCAGTGTTTGGTTCTTCTGCTGTTCTCCAGGATCACAATTCGCGCTTAGTATGGCATCTTCTATGAGAGTGAAGGAATAGAGAGTGCACTTGTGTACTATGCCTGCCAATCCGCACTGGAGCAGCGTGGTGAGTCTATGCTCTAAAACCCTCGCTCTTCGGAGTGAAGAGGCCTGTGCCCTGGAGTGTGACGTTAATGGGCTGCTACTTACTTTTATGGCATCTTCTCCGATCGGAAGTCTAAGGCGAATGTATCCGATCGAACCATGGGAGTACCCTTTTATGCAAATCCCTCACCTGGTACGCCCTCACGGTCGTACTGAACAAGAGATAAGGCGAGCGCGCTTGGTGAGGTAGGTGCGGAGGGGGTATCGCCACCGGTTGACCAATCAGAATTATTCGCCGCCGGCAACTCCCGTCCGCAACAGTCATGTTACAGAAGGAGGCGGCGGAACAAAATAGAGAGGAAGATGCATCAGCTTCTATGATCCGCTGGAGACGAATAGTACGGCATCGTGCGACCTACGATTGTAAGATTCCTCTCTAACGGGGACCTCTGGGGTTATTGGTTTAGGGTTTGTTACTCCGATGAGAAAAATCCCACACGGTGACAGGTGACATGCCGCTGATATGTCACCTAAGCGAGAAAATATAGAAGAGGCCTGTAGAAATGGGCAGCGCCGGCGGGATCATGGACCAGTCCCCTAAAACAGAGTTCCAATGACACTATTAAGCGACATGCAAAGGTCACGGTCAGGCTTTAGCTGGTAAGAGTCCTCGTAACGCTCCCCCGTGGCGTTAAAGGTATCCATGAGGATTTCGTGATGATAGAAAAAGTAGTTCTACGTACGTTTAGCAAAACGAAACCTTAAAAAACATATCTCGAATAACCACGTTTTAAAACTTATGAATAGCGAGATATTTATATAATGGGATCTGTAAAAATAAAATGAAAAATATCCAACGTATTCCGCGACAATAATTCCATGGAAAATCGGCGTCGAAAAGTCACGAGCGATATTTTTGAATAACAATTTATATGAGAATTTTATCACACTGTATTTATTTCATTTGAAATAGTAAAATTCGTTGTTTTATTGAGCTATTTACAAGTTTTCTATGGATTTTAATGTATGAACAGCCATTATAATCTCAGGATCAAATCCTGGACAGTAACCACTTATAGCTCACATATAACAAAGAGAAATCTTATTACAATAAAAAAGGTTATAGTGAGGCAACCTTAAAAGATAGACATAAACTATCTTAGACTTTTTTATAGACCTATTTAAGAGAAACAATTCCGTAATACAAAATATTTACGTAACATTAACCGTTTACGCATCATACGCTACGGAAGCTTTAAAAACGAAAAAAAATCCCTGTTTTTGCGACATTTTTCATTGAAACTCCACTCCTATTAGTCGTAAAGTGATGTTATATACCTTATAAGAAATCTCGATAAATAATCTATTTATAATATAGAAATAAATAAATTCGAATCAGTAGTTACTGAGATTAAGACGTTCAAATAAACAAGAAAATCGTAATATCGTGTACGTAGTATCGGAGCCACTCAATGCAAAACGTGGTCGGTTTCAACAAGAAATAAATTCAATAAAATGAAATTTATTAACTGTTTCCAACAAATGTGTGTCGTCAGTAATAAATCCGTTTCGGGTTGTTGTTTTAACCATAAATATTTGGGTTAGTGACAGAGTTTTTTATGTCCAAGCATTAACGTCCTACAGCTGGACACAGGGCTTCTCACTTGTAAGTAAAGAGATTTTTTAGACCATAGAATCTCTGTTTATGCCTAAAGACATGATTTATACTAATACATTAAAGGAGAAACTTAGTTCAAAGACAAATGCCAATATTTTAACGATTTTTTCGATTCCAGCCTCTGGTTCTTAATCTTTTACCTTTTTATAAAGCTTCTGAGATTATTCTTTGGTTCAATGCTCAATTCTTATTACTGATGCTTAGAATTGTAATATTCTTTAAATATTGTTTATTGAGCAAGGCTTCAAGCTATATTAAATCAGGTTACATCGAATAGGAGCGAAATGCTAATGAAAAATATTGCAAAAACCGGGGAAATTTATCCCCCTTTGATTCTTTCATTCTGGGCGCTGAAACTGTTAATGTTAAATAAAAGTCTTCTATTGACTTCTTCCTTTTCAAATTTAATAAAAATAAGTCCATAATACCCTATTAATCAAATTTCTCCTCCATGTTTCATCTAGTACTTCTATAATGCGAAATTTAGCAGAGGCACTGAGAGGAATACAATACAAGCCAAAGATACTTCTTTGGCTTGTATTGTATTCAATTCTATTTTAATCCATTTGTGTATATCGGGGCAATGACATCAACATTAATTTACAAGCATATCCTTAATCATTTTGTTAATGTTAGAATTTTTTGTATCTACCTTCATTTCTATAAGCAAGCTCCCCACTCTTAGACTATAAAAGTGCGTGTTCATTGTTTCTAGAGACATTCCGACGCGAGTAGTCGAACGGAGCGGACCTCCATACTATTGTTATTATTGTGTGTTACAATTAAATGTAATAAAGTGATTCATTATAAGCAAACAAGTTATTATTTATCGTTACTGTGGAGAATTTCGAGATTGACGTCAGCATCGCTGATGTCATTGTTTTGAAAAACCAATAAACCGCCAGCACCATCCGTTATATATGTCTGAGAATAAGAGAGAAGGAAGAGCATAAAGCATAGGGGCGTAGGATTCTCCACCGACATCATCATTAATGGCATCCATTATTTAATTTCTGGGGGCGTTCGTGGGTAACATTGGTGTAATCAAACAATTTATTAATTAACTTTGATTATAATGATCAATCACTTAGTCTTCCCAATATCAATTTACACAAACTCATTAATAATAATAGCTAGGAACGCGAAAGCTTCAATAGTCGACTGCTCCGGCCGAGCGCCACTCGAGAACTGCTGAGAGACGCTCGCTGGGTTGTCACCATTGGACTCTGTCCCACGCCGGTAGATCAATGGCGCCAGCGCTCCACAGACTACCCCACTCCCACATATATATATCGGAGTGCAAAAGTCTGTGGAACGCTGACGCCATCTGTGTATCGGCGTGGGGGCAGAGTCAATAAGTGGCAGTCCGGCCCGTCTCTCGGCAGTTCTCAAGTGGCGGTCGGTCGGAGTGGTCGACTATTGAAACTGTCGCGTTCCCAGCTATTATTATTAATGAGTTGTGTAAATTGATATTGGGAACATTAAGTGATTGGACATTATAATCCGAGTAAATTAACAAAGTGTTTGATTGTACCAACATTACCCACGAATGCCCACAGAATAAGAAATTAAATAATGGATCCCATCAATGACGAGTCTGCATCAATGCCATCAATGGAGAACCCTACGCCACTGTGCTTTATGCTTCTCCGTTCTCTATTATTCTCCGACATATATATAAATGCTTTGACAAAAGTGACACTTAATCATGCTCTGACAAACGTAGCTCTTGTCACGAGTAACGAAAATCTTTTCCTAACGTGTCATAAGAAGTTTCACTTCAATATTAATTTTAAATTAATCGTTAATAGTGTTATTAGAAACACGCTTTCTACAATAGAATGGCAGTGGCTATCATACTGGGAGTCGTTAAACGAGATTGCTTCCACTACTGCAGCATTTTATTGCCTTATTATATTAACGTAGACACCAGACTTCGTTCTTTGATCGTGGTCAACATTTTTGTTCTCGATGTATTTTTTAACCATACAGGCTTCGCAACTTGACCACATAAGCTTGATGGATCGAATATGTGGATTAGAATTAAATGTAATATATCTACATATTAGCAGTCAGAGAAAATTAGATGATGTACACAGAAAGCCAAAGCAGCGTCGAGTAAGTCAAACGATTTTCGAAAGACATTAGTCTCAAATGTAACCAAAACGAGACTTGTGGTTGTTTTGGTGCTTTCAACTTATTTAGATCATCCTTTACACTGAACTAATAATGATATGTAGATTTTTGGAGTATGCTGAGAATGGTGAACAACAAAAGGACAAAAAGTCTATCCAAAACATTTTTATTGTCGCTGGGATCTGCTTTAAGGCACGCCGGTTAGGGGGATACACCTCAATTGAGGAGTTTAGGTCTCTGTTCACTGGTATACCCACAAAAACACATCGGAACCCTCCTCTTCGAGTGATAGACGTCAGATGTTCGCAGACACAGCTCTGGAGCTTCTAAGGAGAATTCGATTCAAAGGATCAAGAAAGTGTAATAAGGCGGGGAAAATTGCGCCATCTGATACGCCCCATCCTCCAGTACTCCATCATTTTGGTCATATTGTCCAAAAAGAGCGAGTTAAACTGGAGAAACTGATTGTGACAGTAGAGGTCGAAGGAAAAAGACCAAAGAGTCGCTCATTTGACCGTTGATCCGACCAATAATGAGGTTAACGAGACTCAGGTTTCCAATAGCCACAAGGCCAAGGATAGAGAGAGTGGGAAGCTCATCCATGCAACCACTAAGATGTAACAGAACAGGCACGACCTTCAGCAATTAAGTGTTTGAAAATGATGGTGATAATGTCTAAATTACTTGAAATATTTTATTATACAGATATTATAAATAAAAGGAACTAAAACATTAAGTTGATAAGGATTAATTATCGTACCAGTATGAATAACTTTCCAGTTAGAAAAGTACTTTGTAAATCTTAAATTTAGTCAGTCAATAAACGATTAAAGCTATATAGTTTATTGTCAAAGTACCATAACAGCCGATTAAGTTTGTCCTAGTTACCATTGGAAAAAGTTTCCAAACCAAATTGCGGAAATATTGAAAAAAAAATATAACAAAATAACCGTCAAGAGGCCATCGTGATCGTGCCTTGTTAGTTGGAAGGCGAATTTAGGACTACAGTTATTTTGTGAAATATTTGGAACAAAATTTGTACGAAATCATTTAAAAGGCCTTAGAAACTCCTAAATGTTTCGACCCTTCGCTATTTTAACAAGATACCACAATCTTTCTCTAAACTAGCAGAGGTCTAGACCTTGGTTCTCGGCAGGTCGTATTTATAAAATTCTGGTCGTAGAGGCTTCGTCAGTCTCTGGTTACACCTACCAAAGATGTAACATCCAACAAATACATACATACATAACATCACGCCTCATTCCCATAGGGGTAGGCAGAGACAACATCCTTCCACTTGCCACGATCCTTGCATATCTCCTTCGCTTCTTTCATTCTCATTAAACCTTTCATACAAGTTCGTCGGTTTAGAGTACTCTTGACCTGGCCCTTATATGTTCTGGATTAGTAATGGTTACCTTGGGCTTCCTCTTCCAACGTCCCCAATCACTCTTGACTCATAAATCCTATTTTTCAGTCTTCTTGCATTCATTCTGTCTACTTGCTCAAACCATGTAGCCATACCTTTTTCAATTTAACTCACTATATCTTCTTTTATACCACAACGTTCTCTTATCACACTATTTCTTTCTTTATCACTCTTGACTATTCATATATTCTATTGGACTGACAGCTTGACTAATAGAGGTCCAGGATCGAAATGAATTCGGAAATTTTCCCAGGCAGGACATTGCAGGAGGGTGGTTTCGGTGTAGTCGTTCTACGGAGAATCCGAAGACACTGGATCGGTGCAGAAGACTGCTACCAAAGCTGTTTTAGTGGGCACAAACCCACATCACCCTCTCCCTCAATGGACGGATATTTTTTTAAGATTTCCCTTTCGTTAATAAAAAGGATGAAAAAGAAAGTTATATTTTATATTCTACTTTGATTCTAGACTTTTAAAAGGCTATGGCAGTGACTTATAACCATCATATCAGCAAAGAGATGCCGACAAGCAAAGAAATTGTGATCTGGTAAGATGCAATGAAATAATGGGAGGTAAATTTCCTCTAACGGGGTTATTGCGTTATCATATTACATTATTTCATTTATTATTAGTCAGATAATACTCGATAGAAGTATAATCGGCCAGTCGAGGAGTATAATCGGCCACTTTGCTTGGCGTTCCTGGACTATGAGAAAGCCTTCGATTCGGTGGAAACATGGGCCGTGTTGAATCTTTGCAGAGATGCCGAATTGGCCACCAGTACAACGTGTTGAAGTGCTTGTACGAAAACGCCACCACGTCAGTCCGTATACAGGACCAAAGCACAGCGTCTATCCAACTGCAGCGTGGAGTGCGACAGGGAGATGTTATCTCCCCGAAGTTCTTTACTGCGGCGTTGGAAGACTTCTTCAAGCTTTTGGAGTGGAACGGACTGGGCATCAACATCAATGGCGAGTACATTACTCCTCTACGGTTTGCCGATGACGTGGTCATTATGGCAGAGACTAAAAGATCTCAACAGGAGAGCTTCTCAACAGGTTGGCTTAAAAATGAACATTGACAAAAATTATGTCCAATATCCATGTTCCACTCCACTCAGTCATCGTTGAAGACACTACACTCGAAATTGTTGACGAGTACACATACCTAGGACACATAGTCCAGCTAGGTAGGTCCAATTTAGAAAAAGAGGTCTACCGCCGAATCCAACTCGGTTGGGCAGCGTTCGGGACACTCCGGAAGATGTTTTTGTCCAATATCCCAGTGCCTGAACACGAAAGTATTTGAACAACTCTTACGAAAGCTCAGAGACACTCAGCGTAAGATGAAGAGGGCTCTGCTCGGGGTGTCTCTAGGTAACCAAATCAGAAATGAGGAGATCCGCAGCAGAGCCAAAGTCACCAACATAGCCCTACGAATCGCGAACCTGAAGTGGCAATGGGTGGGGCACTTAGTCCGATGAATCTATGGACATTGGGGCCTGAAGGTGCTGGAATGGCGACCCCGCACCGGACGACGTAGTGTAGGAAGACTCCCCACAAGATGGACTGACGATATAAGGAGGGCCGCCTGTATCCGCTGGAGCCAGGTGGCGCAAGATTGGGCCATGTGGTCATCATTTTATGAGGCAAGCGACGAATAGCCAAGAGCTAACCTGTCAGCAACAAAACAGCTGTGACTTCCAATAATTGCATATAAAATATTTTGTAGAGGCAAATAACTAATATATGTTGTGTGTTAACGGATGTATCTAGCTCGTTATCTAGGGTACCCAGGGACTTGGCATGTCAAACAATTTCTGTCGGCGGGCGTTTCGCTAATTATCCGGGTCGAATATTTGTCACAAAATGTTGAAGTGAATATGAGCTCACTTCTATTACAGTAAACTTACACGAGAATTCATTTATTCGAACAAAATCTAGATTTTATTAACAAAAATGAAACGAGAAACGAGCTCAAGGTTCACATGATGTCGTCCAATCTATTGTATAGTAAGAGCAGCAAAAAGACTATTACAATATAAATAACAAAATATACGTGATTCCAGATGGAATTATAAAGACGTTAATTGCAGAAATAAGGGCTATTCATAGAGACAAGAACGTGGTGGGTTTATACTGTAAAAGCTATTAGTAAAAAGGTCTATGCCTGTCTCAGAAATAACACGATAAAGGGTACTAATAATTATTAACTTTAACTTTATATAGGATTTTCATAATAAAAGGTCGATATCCAAACTAAAATATTCTTTAATTCCAGTAAACTCTTTGTCAATGACTCTACCACCGGTTTACAACCTACAGACTAGATGGAGAAGAATCTGGCAAGAAACTCCATAGTCTTTTCCTCTTTTTTTTATCCATGTTATATTTAATATAAATTCCAATAACATACATCGACATCCATTAAATATAAAACAAATAACACACAATTATCATTATAATATATTAAAAGTCAACAGTTTTAATTTAAAGAAATACACTTAGCTTTATATCGCAGAGCAGCCCTTTTTACT
>JACTOM010000131.1:316973-333090 GCA_015832385.1 Elymnias hypermnestra
TTCTTCTGTGAGACCGTAGTCTCGCTAAAGGAGGCCCGCGAACGAGAGAGGGAGAATGCAGTAGATGCCCCCTCTCACCGCCGAAGAAGGCGGGATTCTAGGCGGCGCATGTTTGCGCACCTGCTCCCGCTTCCGTGAATCCTCAGTCGGACTCATCCGAGAAACCAGGTAGGAATGCGCAAGCTGATCCTCTGGTGTCTCACTCACGGATGGAGAGGGTTCCGGTGGGTTTTAGTGGGTATCGCAAGTCCCCTCCCTCGCAGAGTCCCACACTCCCGAGCTATGGGTAGGGGTTAGTGCGTAAATGTATTTCCCAGCGTGAAAAAAAAAGGTCTTAGACGACAGCAACCTTTCTGCTGCTTACCAGAGCAGAATAGCTGACAGAACTAAAGGGGAATCAATAGATGCCGATGAAGTTACGAGGGTCAGGGTTCTAGCCAACAGAGCCTTGAACCAAAGATGGAAGGTAGACCTCGAGTCTCCAGTAGCTGTCACGCCCACGTGGGGACGATTCGACATTCTCTGGAGAAAGAGATTACTTTCCTACAGATTGGTAAAGATGCTTACCAGCAATGATTGCTTCTACAAATACCTGTTCCAAATTAAAGAATGTGAAAGATCTGCTACGTGTACGGTAGCCCTGTAGACATAGCGCACCAAATGGTGGTGGAATGTCCCGCCTGGGGATCTCAGCGGCATATTATGACGTCGCTGATCGGCACTGACCTCTCACTGGCAGGTATTATAAATGCAATATTCGTCTGTGAGCAGTGAATGCCACCGAAACATTCCAATCCAGACAGAGGGGAGTAGGAAGCAGTTTTTTGCAACTTCTACCTATATAGAGAATCTGTGAGTCGGCTTCTTCCAGTGAGCCAGAGACGAATGCTGTAACGAACCTCTGGCTCCCCATGTATAGATGAAAATCGGTTCCGCTGGGTTTTAGTGGGTATTCTGACAATGCCGGCGAGTCACACACTCCGTGCGTAAATGCATTTCCCAGAGGCAAAAAAAAGGTCTATGACGGTGTGGGTGACGATTTTGGTGACGGAGATGGTGAAGGTGAAGGTAACGTTAATCGAGGCTATGACTGTGACAGTAACGGTGACTGTGAAGATGATGAAAACCAGCTTAACGAGGCTATAGAAGTTGCCTGTTAGAAATTGAAAACGCAACTTTTATTAACGGTTTTTCAAGAATGTCGAAATATACATAGGTATTTTGGAAAAATCTTCTTGTGTTTACATTCAGAACTCTCAATTGAATACAAAAGTTAAACATTCCGAGTCACTTTATTCCCGGGCGAATATCTGTGAGGTCCATTTACTCCCGGAGTGAGCTTTGTAGCCGACGTTTTCCTTTCTTAATTAGTTTTGAATTACGTGACGATTGCCTTCTAATTGGATAATTTTAACACAAACCGATAAACAAAAAATATTTTCCAATTCAAATGATACAATTAGTATTTCCTTTGTCTTTATAACGAGATGGTGGCCTTCTAATTGTATAATTTGCACACAAACTTTGAAACAAAACATATTTTTAAATTCAAATAGAATAAAGAATACTTCAATTTTATAAATTACAACGTCTTATCTTATTTTTATCTATACTAGTAAATACAATTCAATATAATATATGGAATACCATGTCAAAACTATAAATACAAATAAACATAAAAAAGTAAGTCTCAAAAGAAGTTTATGTTTATTTAGCTCACTGCCTGAACGCAACGTATCCGAGGAGCATGTGGGTTATATCAATCGGTAGTTTGGGTTTATGGAATTCAATTGGTGCAAGAGTTAAAGCCACAAGATGCCAGTCAGAGGTTTAATTTCGTAAATCCGGTGATTGAGCAATTTTTAACGATTACCCACATTTTGTTTTCGGATCAAGCGGATTTTCATCTTAATGGCCACGTAATTAAGCAGATAATCTGCTACTGGAGTGCAACGCAAAATTCAGAGATTTATGTGGAGATGTTAGACAACTTCCTAGTACCTGAACTGCAAAACTTTCCTGGCTATAACCAAAGAACATGATTCCAACAGGATGGAGCACCTTCACACACGTCCAATATGTCTCTGCCACTTGTCCGTCAAATTTTCTCAGGCAAATCGATATCCCGGAGAGGTGGCCATAAATTGGCCTCCACGCAATCCAAATTTAACCCCTTTGGACTGTTTGCTATGGGTTTATCTTTAATCCAAAGTATGCGCCTATAAACCAACTTCATTGGTGCATTTGAAAGAAAATATCTGTCACGAAACGTCATAAGTAATTTTACTGTTTTGAGATTGACGAGGTCGCGAAGGTCTACATTTAGACAATTAATAAACATTTTTTCTATATATGGATTACTTTTTTTTTAAATCGATATATAAAACCTCTTTTATGACACAAAAAGAACTGATTTTGCATTTCTGATATCATTAAAGATATTAAAACAGTATACATATTAGTAAAATGACTTTATCCGTATTAAGGGCGAAATGTTCAAAAGTGGAGTACGAAGTATCATTCATCAAAGTTTGTTATCCAAACTCTCCAAGTAATAATGAAAATTTCTAGAGTAATGAAAAAGGAAACTTTTAAGTTACGTAATTCTGACGAGATAATGCTTTATATAATATTTGTAGATTAGGGATTATGTTATGATTTAACTAAAGAAAGACTTAATATTTTCAGAGACTAACTTGCTTCTAATTAGGCTGAGTGGAACAGGGGCGTAACGGGGGCTGAAAACCTAGGGAATAAAATTGAAAAAGACTGACAAGAATAAGGTAAATCTGGCTCAACAAACGGTAGAAGAATGTCCCGCCTGGGGTCCTCAGCGGCATATTATGACGTAGCTGATCGGCACTGACCTCTACTGGCAGGCATTATGGATGCAATACTCGGCAGTGAGCAGGTCTGGAGAACGGGCCATCCTTTTGTGAGACTAACATCTCGCAAAAAGAGGCACGGCTAAGGCAGAGAGTGAATGCTACCGAAACTTACCAGTGCCGACAGAGGGGAGTAGGAAGCAGAAGACGGAGGTTTTTACAAGTTCTACCCTTATAGAGAATCTCTGAGTCATCAGATACGAAAGCCTTAACAAACCTCTGGCTCCCCAAACATCGATGAAGACGGGTCCCGCTGGGTTTTAGTGGGTATTCTGAAAATACCGGCGCCTCCCACACTCTGTGCGTGAATGCATTTCCCAGCGACAAAGAAGGTCATTGCGGGGTAGGTGACGGAGATGGTAACGGTGAAGATGAAAGTGAAGGTAATGTTGATGGTGGCTATGACTGTGACAATGAAGGTAACGGTGATGATGATGAAAAAGAGCGTGGCTTTAGAGGTTTCCACTTCAATAAAACTTTTAAATATTCCTTGTCAGAAAACTAACTCGCAACTTTTGCTAACGATTTTCAAAGAATGTAGAACGCAACCTTTTACTTGTTTATTAAAGAAATTGAAGATTGAAGATAAATAATGGCTTAAATAATAAAATTAAGAGCAACGTTGTTAGAATTAGATCTATACCTGTTCAAGTAAATTTGCTGCTTATAATGCAAGACAAATTTAGGAAATGATATATTATCCTTTAGATTGCCCCTGTCAACTACCGGTTGACAAAGCCGATCGGATGACATGATACCATAGTTGATTGTCTCATTGTGCAATGCAATATAAGCCTCACTTTCTTTTTAGGTCATAATGTGTATTATCTATTTCGCTTCTCGGTAACATTTGTAACAAAATATGCGTAGACATGTTATTAGAAAAACAAAAACTAATCAGTTACAAAGTGACCGTTACTAACAGTGCGTATGTCAAGTCGAAGGTCGTTAAGTTTTTTTTTGTGGTGTTTTATAAACAGTGGGCGTTTATTAGTGATTACTTGTGTTATTTTTTGTTTTAAAGATATGAGCTTGAGATTTTTTCACTATCTCAAAGTTTAGCGCAACATGACGGTACACCAGAGTCTTAAATTAATAAACAAAAGATAAAATATAAATTTTAACAAAAAAAGAACCGCCTTCAAAACAAACTTACAAATACATTAATATGATCTAAAAAGTAAGAAATAATTGCGTATTATTTTATAGTGTTCTTCGTATTCTTATATTCAGAGTCGGTGTCAGTCAAGGAAGATGTTACCCGTGTGTCCACTTGGCAGCTCTCTCGTCTCTCCCACCTAAAGCTATATATGTAGGTACCTTGGCTGACACCGACTCCGAATACAACAATACGAATAGAACTGTAATAGAAACCGCAATTATTTCTCACTTTTTAAGGCATATTAATGTATTTTTAGTGAATCTGAAGTAAACTAACGAATATGTACACCTAAAACGCGTTTCTCATATGAGATAACACCGTTTAAATGAAACCACTTTACAAAGTTAAATTTACATTAACATCGCCACACCCGGGATCGATCCCGAACCCCTTAAACCACGCTTCACACATAATTCACCTTTCAAATATTGCAATGCAGCAACAAACGTAAACTCATTGCCATTTGATTACAGACAGTTATATATTCTGATACAAATCGCACCCTTACTGTAAGCCGTTGAGGAGTTCCATTGATCTTCATATTTAATTACGACTAGTACTTGACCAAACCGAAGTTACGGTAGGCAATTCAAATATCTGGATAACCTATAGAAGATTCTGTCGAATATCGTTGATTTGCTCCTAAGAATTGAAGAGTTCCGTCACTTTGTCATAGATTCCATCATCAGAACCTTAGCTATGTATCACAAAACAACCCTTGAAGTATATACTTTCTAATAAAAAAAGAGTTATCGAAATCGGTTGACTGCTTATGCAAATTTAACACTTATCCGGTTTTCTCATGGATGCCATCATCAGAACTGGTTTAAAAAAAATGGGACCCTATGACGAGCACCACCTTTCATTTAAAAAAAATCATCAAGATCGGTCTACCCAGTCGGGAGATATGAGGTAACAAACATGAAATTTTTCATGAACATTTAAATCCCAAGAGTCACTTCAGCGTCATTCACCCCACGGGGCAATCGATGCAAAAACATCCATGCAAAAATGTGGCCGGGCCGTCCAAGGGTTATAATTAGTTTCTTTCTGGTCCAGATGTCTAGTGCACTAGAGGTTTAGACTATACCTTGTTATCATTGCATCATCAGGTAATAAATCTGGGGCGATTTGCATTCCAGTACATTGCTGTATCAAAATATGTCTTAACTAAGTCATCACTCAATATTAAGCAAGTTTAAGTACAAGAAAAACTTATCCAGCCCTGAACATGAGCATAAAATAATAAATAATCTGTTTTGTGCGTTTCGTTTCATTAAATTCAGACACTTGAAGATATTACCAAATTGGGCTCGCTCTTAAAGGACCTACTTGAAAACGTTTCTGTTACCGTCAAATAAATTAAATTCAAGTGTCATTTGGGTCTAAGGGTTCCTTGGTAGAAGATGTTCTGCAAATAGAGCCAGCTAATTTGGACGACACACTTTTAAACGGCATGTAATAAAAGCTAATGGATCCAGTCTACGATTTCTGGCGTTCATTTTCCTGGCCGTGCCGCCATGTTAATTAGAAATTTGGCTGACGGACGTATAAAATCGAAAAGCAGGTTAAGCTGGTGATAAATCTTTATGTAGTTTTTACTGCGTCCAGATTAGTGCTCGACTGTAATCTACTCAAGATGATTTGCAAATATCCAAGTTATTTGGACCAGAGAATTTAGAACGGTATGTAATAAAAGCTGATGTAAGTAGCAGCCCATTAACGTCCCACAGCTGGGCACAGGCTTCCTCACTCCGAGGAGCGAGGGTTTTTAGAGCATAGAACCACTGCGGATTGGCAGGCATAGTACACAAGTGCACTCTCTATTCCTTCACTCTCATAGTCCGATGTGACGGGAATCCGACACGATCGGAGAGAGATCAGGCGCAGGACCGACGTCTTAACATGGCTTTCTGAGGCACGGGGGTGGATCACACCGCCAACATCCCAACTTCGGGTAAATATTGAGAAAACCTTAATAGAAAACTCAATATCCATTTTGGAATTGGCCCGACCCGGGACTCGAACCCAGGACCTCATGTCTGTATGACCAATGAGGCAGTCATAGAGCTGATGTATCATATGCATATGCCGTGTTAATTAGACTTTTGGCTGATGGACATATAAAATCTAAAACCAGGTAATCCTTGACGTATTCTTTACTGTACTTAACTAAAATTGAGCCAGTTATTATAGATGACACATTTTTATCCTGATGATTGTACAGTGCACAATTAATACCGTTTCTTTGTCTGTTTGTCTTCTTGATTTGTAATTTGGCTGAGAGCCTTGTAAAGTCTGAAACCGCGTTAAGCTGCTCATAAGCAAATAATTAAGTAAGTAGCAGCCCATTAACGTCCCACTGCTGGGCACAGGCCTCCTCACTCATAGAAGAGAGAGGGTTTTTAGAGCATAGACCCACCATGCTGCTCCACTGCAGATTGGCAGGCATAGTACACAAGTGCACTCTCTATTCCTTCACTCTTATAGTCCGATGTGACGGGAATCCGACACGACCGGAGAGAGATCAGGTGCAGGATCGACGGCTTAACGTGCTCTCCCAGGCACAGGGTGAATCACACCGCCAACTTTCCAACTTCGGGCAAATATTGAGAAAATCTTGATAGAAAACTCAATATTGATTTTTGAAGTGGCCCGACCCGGGACTCGAACCAAGGACCTCATGTCA
This sequence comes from Elymnias hypermnestra, assembly GCA_015832385.1. Taxonomy (NCBI): domain Eukaryota; kingdom Metazoa; phylum Arthropoda; class Insecta; order Lepidoptera; family Nymphalidae; genus Elymnias; species Elymnias hypermnestra. Next base: position 323,710 of record JACTOM010000131.1, read on the forward strand.
TGTTAACCACTAGACCAATGAGGCAGTCTCATAAATCTTTGTCTACTTTATTCTTTTTATAAAAAAGTTTGTCTATATCAACAGAAATAGGTAGCTAATTAAGATGTGTACATATGGATCCACAGTACGATTTTTGGCAAATATTTTTGAGGTTAGGATGTAGATAGTATAATACTATTTGTGTACAAAATAAACATGATAACATTATATCGAACCTTAACATTAATACAGACAAAATAAAAGTAACTAAAATGCGCCATCAGAAGCAAATGGATGGGTGCCCATAAGGCTGGTAGCGTTGCCTCTTTGGACAGCGATACTTATACGCTATCCGAAGTACCACCCGGCCTTAGGGTCACTTTTAGCCTCAGGACCCCACGGTCCCAATGTATCCACGCTAAAAGGCACAAATATGTATTCTAAAGCAAGGCTCTCATATTTGCGCCTCTTGGCGTTTTCAGCTAATGACGCCGCCGCTCCCGCTGATTTGGAGGTAGCGTCAATGTGAGATGGTGCAAGCGTATCAACACATGTAGCATCCCACACCAACGACCTTCCTTTTTTCCAAGGCATCAACGACATACCATCAGGTCTCTTACCATCATCACGTGCAATTCCATTCGGCTCGAGAATAGCCGGCACGTTAATGGTGACAAGGGTCCTTCTGATGATGTCGTTGATGCCGGCGTGTCTCGGAAGACGACCAGCACTACGAAGACAAGACAGATCATGGTGACCGAGTTGATTTACCCACTCACTACATTTACAACGATGGGGCTCTGTGTTTTCACACCCAGACGCAGACACTTAGATAAAGATAACGTAGTCTTGTCTAACAAGGTACCTACGGATGCAGATGGAAGCGCATGTAGCCAGAAACCTGACACGCGTTCAGAAACAGCAAGGAGGCGAGCCCTTTCTGTTAGATTTTTAGATGTTTGGAATAGATTAATGATTTTTGAGAAGATAAAATATTTGGTAAATTTTGACTTGAACATGCTGAAAACCAAGCATTTTAGCGTCTTCTAAATAAATGTTATTAATTATATTATATAAATCATTGATCAATCATTATATTATATAAATCATTGCCTACGATATTCTTTACTAAATTTTGGGTACTGTAAGAAGAAGCCAAAAAAGCTGGTTAGGATGTTATTTAGCAAATTAGCTAAAGGATATACAAAAGTATGTTAAGCTGGGGTACATCTGTCTAATTTGGCTGACATGGTCATCATCATCATCTCAACCGATGGACGTCCACTGCTGGACATAGGTCTCTTCCAAGGATTTCGATAAGGTCTTGTGCGGTGTCCATCTGGTGGGGGGTCTACCAACGCTGCGCTTACCGTTACGTGGTCGCCACTCCAGTACCTTGGAACCCCAACGTCTATCGGGTCGCCTAGCTATCGTCACTTCAGCTCCACGATCCTTCGAGCTTCGGTAACTCTTGTTCTTCTGCGAATCACTTCTTTCTGATTTGATGCCGAAAGGATACTCCAGGCATAGCTCGCTCCATCGCCCGCTATGTGATCCTGAGCTTTCTAATAAAACATAGTCATTGGCCACGAAAACCACGAAAAGATTTGACGTAATTTCCCATCCGAGTTGGTTTCGGCGATTGACCTCTTTCTCGGCTGACATGGCATTAAAGGAAAAATAATAAAAGCTTCTGGATTCAGTCTAGGATTTCTGTGAATAGTGTTTAGAAAATTGGCATAAACAGGGGTTATTTTCTAATATATATCTTACTGCATTCTTTTTGTTATTTTTTTGTGGTCTGAGTCTACTATTAATATACTTAGCCAATGTACAGTCACACGTAAATGCAGAAAAGTCATCGACAACATTACAAACATTAAGCGCATTTGCATACAAAGCAACATATACCAGACTAGAGACAGATAAAAATAGACATATCTCTCCAGAAATAGCTTGTATCGATCCATTTCAGGACTAAAATTTTGAGAATACCTTAACGCTGTTAACTTGCTATGGTCTAAATTGATTTTTGGTTGGTTTTTGTGTAGTCCAACTGATTTAAGATGGATCTGATGAGTCCTGTGGATATAAGTCCCTCTAAGACCCTAGATGTAAAAGAAAGACTAGTATTCGATGGGCAAACGACACAAGATTGTATAAGAGAAATAGAGAGCCTAATATCCAGCAGTAGACATCAGTTAAGTGGACATTCATCGCTTCCGTAAATTCTGAGTCCAAGAAAATCCTCATTAGTACAAAGGCGGCTATTCCAAGTAGGATTAACTGATGTTCTCATGCGATGCTAAGTAAAACCATAAGAGCTAAATTTACCCTTATCAGTTTAGCGTGCTGTTATTTCAGACTGAATTATTACTTATTATCGGGTTAGATTACTGTTGGGAGCTTCAGGCGGAAGTCCTCGCAGCTACGTATCAATGTAGACAAGACGCGAGGACTAGAGGCGGACCGCCTAGTAATGACGAGGTCCGAAGTATCAGAGTCTTAGCCGAAAGGATCTCGAGACCCCCATAGCAGGTGTGATGACGGTGGAGGCGTTCCGCCCTCTGCTGGAACAGTGGTTGTGCAGGAGCCATGGAACGCTCTCGTAGACTGGTGCAGGTGCTCACCGGACACGGCTGTTACGGGAAGTACCTGCATCATATTGCTGGCCGGGAGGAATCGCCCATCTGCCACGAGTGCGGTGACCCCGTTGACGCGGCGCACCATACTGTGGCAGAATACACGACGTGGGCATCACAGCGGCATTTCTTGGTATCGTTGATCGGCGGAGATCTCTTGCTGAACAGCATTGCCCGTGCAATGGTCGCTAGCGAAGCAGGGTGGAGAGCCGTCGCCTCCTTCTGCGAAAACTCTATCGTACTGAAGGAGGAAAATGAGAGGCAGCGGGAGGTTGCCCCTGCTATACGTCGCCGAAGGTTGGGCGGCAAAAGGCGTGGATTTGCGCGCCTCGTCCCACAGCCTTGAGTCTGAGTCTTAATTCGGCTTTATGCCGGTCACCATTTTGGATTGCGCAAGCGAGCCGCTGGTGTCCCACATTAGGATGATGTGGGACCGCTGGGTTTTAGTGGGTATTCTGTCTCATCAGTCCCACACTCTCGACTTTTCTCAAGTCGGGGTGCGTAAAAGCATTTCCCAGCGAAGAAAAAGGTTAGGTTACTGCTAACTAACCTGTCAACAATCAAAAAGGTTTCTTTGGGCTTTAGACGGTTTTGCGAGGTCTCCACCCAAGCCCAAGGTCGTAGAAAACTATGAAAAAGTTGCTAGTTTTTCTGGCATTGGAAGCCCTAGATTCTGCCTTTTTGGATGATGGAATTCTCTTATCAATTGAACTGTACAAGTGTATTTTATTAAAAGATAGACAAATCTATCTAGAAATCTATTTATCAATCATTTTATAAAGCCTTAGGCATTTATCATTGGCATGTTTATAATTATGAATATAATTAGCTCGAAGTGGTCGGGTAATGAGCCTGTATAAAAGGGCTCTGCAGTAGAGTAGGACTCTTGAAATGTATAAACAATGCTACGCAATTTATTGGATTATTTATTAACCAGCGCAACTTCATCTGCGTAACGAAAAAGAGAGAACAATTTTGATTATCATAAATAGTTTTTAGTGAGTCAAACTTAAAATGATAAACATTTCCGTTATACGTGGTTGCTGCGTTACTTTAAAGGTTTCCTCAAAGGTTTTCTACAGAAAATTATTGAAAAAACATTTTCAAAATATTTTTTTTTTCGCTTCAGTCGCAGAAATAGGATACTCCGGCCCACATCCTATCATTGGAGAGCATCGCACCTATAATGCTCCCCAGCGAGGAGGTGACGTTGAGGTTCCCAGGATGCAAGAACTTTCCGAAGCAGCCATGCCCGGTCAGAACCTGCACCAATCTATAGGAGAGCGATCCGTGCTCTCTGGAAATCCGTTGTTCCAGATAAGGTCGCTGAGGTAGCCTGATCGTTATTATCCTCTGTGCCTTATGCAAGCAGAGGATATTTAGTGCGGTCAGGGCATTGACCCACACAGGTGCATAGTACAAAGCCACACTGTCGACGATCCCAGCGTATAGTCTCCGACAGGGCGATCCAGGTCCCCCAGATTAGGCATCAATCTGCCGAGCGCTGCTGCGGTGTCGCTCTTCCATAAAACCTCCCTGTCCTGGAGATATGCATTCAACAGCGTCCCAAGATAATGTGGTACTCCGTGATATCGGAGCGCCTCCAAAACAGTTTCATGGGGGAGGCTGTTGAAGGCATTCGCTATGTCGACCTCTCCCCCCTGAACCACGTTTGTCACCAGACCCCGTAGGAATTCCAGAGCATCTATTGTCGATCGACCTTTCCGAAATCCAAATTGCGAGGCGGACAACCCAGGCCCCAATTCCTCTAGATAGCGAACGAGGCGTTCTGCGAGGATCTTCTCGAAGAGCTTCCCCACCTCGTTTAGGAGAACGATAGGCCTATATGCAGATGGTGACTCGAGTGGTCGTCCTCTTTTCCGCAACAGGCACATCCTCCCCACCTTCCGAGAAGACATTCGTCAAACAGATCCCGAAGCTACCCACCTAGGTATTCCAAGGCAAGAAAAAGGACCTTGTCCTTAATACCATCGAGACACGGCGCGGTTTTTCTGGTCCTCAGGCGCTCCAGAACCAGCTTCATTTCTTCATCTGAGATTAGAGGGGGAGTAAAAGAGGAAGCAGTCTATGTTTCCCCGTTGCTGGTAATTCCGACACTAGTCGTTCCACAAAAGTCGGTTGCAGAGTCTCTGTGACAGGGGCGCATCTCTTTCGAAGCTCTATGATATGGGCGCCCCTACGGGTCTCTATTAAGAGCACTCAGCAATTCCTCTCTAGCACCCGCCTTTGCTTGTCGAATAGCATCTTGAAGACGCTTTTTACCCAGGCTATACTCGTCGTGCAACTGAACTTCTTTCTCGGAGTCCCAGCCACTCGACCGCCTTCGCCTTCTGCGATACCGAAGGTAAGATCTACGAGCACGAAGCACTACAATCTACTGCTTATAATTTAACTTCAACAGAAATGACAAAAATTGCCCTACTAACAGTTTTACTTCATTAAAAATGACAGAAATTGCACTACAGTCCACTATTCTTCATTAAGGTATATCATAATCTATTTGGTGTGGGAAAGAATCCAACAAATCCATTAAAATCGGTCGGATCTTCCTCCTGTTATAACTTTGTTTTAATGCGACTTTATTAACCGACTTCAAAAAAAGGTGGAGGTTATCAATTCCTTTGGTATTTTTATTTTAAATGTGTGTTACCTTATGTCTCCCGACTGGGTGGACCGATCCTGATGATTTTTTTTAAATAAAAGCAGTTCTGATGATGGCATCCATGACAAAACCGGATAAGTCTTAAATTTGCGTAAGCATGTGCGCGACAAATGGACGAATAACTCAAGATCACGCCAACCGATTTTGATGAATCTTTTTTTTATTTGAAAGGATATACTTCAGAGGTTGTTTTGTGATAGTTTGGTAAGATTCTGATGATGGAATCCATGACGAAATGACGGAAGTCTTCAATTCTTAGGAGCAAATAAACGATACTCGACAGAATCTTCTATAGGCTATCCAGATATATAAGTCGCCTACCGTAACTTCGGCATGGTCAAGTGCTAGTCGTAGTAAAATACGAAGATCAATGGAACTCCTCAACGGTAAGAGTGTGATTTTCAGCAAAATCTATAACTGTCTGTAATCAAATGCCAATGACCTTACGTTTGTTGAAGCGGTGGTATAAGGGTTTCGGGTTCGATCCCGGGTGTGGCGATATTAATGTTAATTTAACTTTGTAAAGTTGTTCCCTTTAAACAGTGTTATCTCATATGAGAAACGCGTTTAAGGTGTACAAATTATTGAGATATTGAGACAAATTTGTTAGTTTACTTCAGATTCATTAAAAATAAAAAAATAAATAGAAATTTTAACAAAAAACGAACCGCCTTCAAAACAAACTTACAAATACATTAATATGCTCTAAAAAGTAAGAAATAATTGCTTATTCTTTTATAGTGTTCTTCGTATTTGGAGACAGCAGAGCATATTCATATATTTGTAAGTTTGTTTTGAAGGCGGTTCTTTTTTTGTTAAAATTTCTATTTACTTTGTATATAATTTCAAATATATTTTATTCTATTTAAAAGTAGTAAATTGTCCTTTAACAAGGTAGTTTTCAATTCGGTGACACGTCGGTTTTACCTTTGTAAATTGTATCCAAAAGTGACCCTTTTTTAATTGGTATGTAACATGGTTACATTTCGACTATTGAGATCCTCTCATCAATTACTTTTACGTTATTCATTTAAATTATATGCTGAAACAAATAACAATGTAAATGAAATGACTAAAGTAAATAACCTTTTAAAGTTTATAACTTTAATATCACGACATTGTAAATAAAATGGACGTAGTGTGTTATCTTTAAAAGATAGATATAAGACACCCTGGACTTTTTTGTAGATCTATAAAAGAGGAATATTAAAACGTGCGTTGTTTTGTTATATTTCTAAAGATTTAATAGCGTTTTTCATGAAAACTGCTAGGCGAGTGAACTTCTTCCGATACCTCTAACAAATTGCTTATATTTCGACCAATTTACACCAAACCTTGACAAATTATATATCAAACCTTTCTCATAATCCAGTCTATTTGTTAGTGAAAACCGTATGAAAATATGTTTAGTAGTCTTTGAGTTTATCGCATTAACACACAAGTTGCGGAGGATTTTGATTTACCATACTTTTTGGCTTAAGACAAATAGTTTATTGCGCTTTCGTAGATTTAGAAAAGGCCTATAATCGAGTGGTGAGGAATAAGCTGTGGTCAACGTTATCTACGTATGGGGTGAGGAGTAGTCTGATTCAAGCATTGAAGTCTCTCTATGAGCGTTCTAGTGCTTGTGTCAGAATAAACGGGGCGAAAGAGGTGTTCGACAGGGATGTGTTGCATCACCATGGTTGTTGAACCTATTCATGGATAACTGTGTGACAGATTTAAAAGAAAGTATTTATGGGTAAAGAATTAATGAATTACTCATCAAATGTTTACTTTACGCTGATGATCAAGTAATACTTGCGTCATCCGCTAATGAGCTACAGGAGATGCTAAATATTATGAATGAAGCTTTGAAAGGGAAAGGAATGAAAGTGAATGTAAACAATACGAAAGTTATGCCTTTTGAAAGAGATGAATCTATGATGAATGGCAACATTTTGATAGATAGGGAACAAGTGGAAGAGGTGAAAGAACTTCTATACTTGGGATCTAAATTTACAAACGATGGAAAATGCGAAAGTGATATTGAAAGGAAAGTAAATGCAGGGAATATGGTAAATGTTGATCTGCGCGCCTTTATGAATAGCCAGAGGGTGTCTCAAAGGGCTAGACTGGCAGTGCATGCTGGAGTGTTGGTGCCAACACTTATGTATGGTAGTGAAAGTTGGGTATGGCAGAAGAATCACAAAAGTAAAATAAATGCGGTAGAGATGAGAGCGTTGAGAAGCATGAGTGGATTAAAACTGAGTGACAGAGTGAGAAATAGTGTGATAAGAGAACGTTGTGGTATAAAAGAAGACGTAGTGACTAAAATTGAAAAAGGTATGCTTAGATGGTTTGGGCATGTAGAGAGAATGAATGAAAGGAGACTGACAAAAAGGATTTATGAGTCAAGAGTGAATGCGAAAGTTGGAAGGGGAAGACCAAGACGAACGTTCCTGCACCAAATCCAGGACATTTTAAATAAGGGCCAAGTCAAGAGTACTTTAACGACGTACTTGTATGAAAGGTTTAATGAGAATGAAAGAAGCGAAGGAGATATGCAAGGATCGTGGCAAGTGGAAGGATGTTGTCTTTGCCTACCCCTATGGGAATGAGGCGTGATGCTATGTATGTCTATCTAAGCTACAAAGTATCTTAAATAAAATCGACTATCTGTCAATGAAAGTCCTTTCAGTATCAGTCCAGCCATTTCATTAATAACTTGAGATAAACATACCGATACTTTTCAATATAACCTTGTATTTAGTGTGAATTTTTACGTAATATAATTAAGTTTATAGAGTAAGGATGAGGTTAAAACCTATACAGAAGAGCTAGACAAAATTACAGACAATTTTTGTTTATTAACGTTTATATTAAATACGTAATAATACAACGATTTGTCAACGGGAGCATTCGTTGAGAGCTGTTTCACACCTGAGCGAAGCCTCGTGTCGTCTGGAAGACATTGTATAGGGTTGTCAACTATTACAAATTCGTTTTTTTACTTTTATTTTACTTTGTTATATAAACGGACACTGTAAAATAATAAAATATACAAAACACAAACTGAAATGATAGCTTAACTAGCCCTTTGTTTACGAATTTAAATATTGATATTGGGTTTTCTGTTAGATAAGATATTCTCTCTGAGAGAGAAGAGAAGAGACTCTGGAAGATCTCAAAGCAATGCTCGATGACCTCAGCAGAGCGTCTCAACAGGTGGGCCTAAAAATGAACATGGATAAGACGTTTTCGTCCAATATCCCTCAGTGCCTGAAGACTAGTCTTCGAACAGTGCGTGTTGCCATGGGCTTTATTCGAAAGCTCAGAGTCACTCAGCGTGCGATGGAGAGGGCTATGCTCGGAGTTTCTCTACGCGATCAAATCAGAAATGAGGAGATCCGTAGCAGAACCAGAGTCACCGACATAGCTCTACGAATCGCGAACCTGATGTGGCATTGGGCGGGACACATAGTCCGACGAACCGATGGACGTTGGGGCGGGAAGATGCTGGAATGGGGACCCCGCACCGGACGACGCAGTGTAGGAAGACCACCCACAAATTGAACTGACGATATAAGGAGGATTGCCGGTAGCCCCTGGAGCCAGGCGACGCAAGATCGGGCCTTGTAGGCATCATTTCGTGAGACCTATGTCCAGCTGACGACGATGACGAAGATGTTCTCAGTTCTGCGCCTGAACTCTCTTCTTCCTATGAGAGTGTAAGCATACACTTGTATTCTGTGCCCAAAAGTGGGACGTTAAAGACCTTTATTCTTCGTCAGACCCGCAATAAAAAGTATTATCATAGGCTATTTAACGGGATAGATCAAATAAATATACTAAGGAATTCTATATCTGAGAATGATCGATAAAAAGTTTGTAATAGTGTATATTTATTTAAAAAGGATAACCATCCGTAATCGTGTTTATCATTGCCATATTACAAAAGTGCTATTTTCCAAGCTATTTTATATAAAATCAAAAAATCAAAATCAAAATATCTTTATTCAAGTAGGCATATTACAGCACTTTTGAAATGTCAAATTTTTGTTTTTTCTTTTCCTTTCCACACTCTAATTCCTGTCT